>APFE030936536.1:127785-160567 GCA_000404065.3 Pinus taeda | reverse complement strand
TAAGTTGAATTATTTATTATTTATTATTTTTATTATTTGTTATTTTATTTACTTCATGTTGCCAACACCCTCTGCTAAACTAGTATAACCAGCAGGCATCGAAAGTCCCCAACACCCTGGGAAATCTTAAGGAATCTCTGTCCTTTTTCCCACTTTCGGCACCAGGCATAAGCCTAATCCGGTCTGTATCCTAGTCCAAGGCTGGCCCTAAGGCTTGCGCCTGACTCAGACCTCATCTGCCCCAAGGCAGGCATCCGGTATAGTACGCAATGACTCTGGGCATCTCGCAAGGTTGGCCCACTCCCTCCACAACTACTAAGGTGCACAACTCCAGGCATTGCAGTCCTTTACATCCCTTCCAGCCTTCGGCATCCCAATCCAATAACAGGCACCTAGCCTAGAACATCAAGCACTTGGCCTCCTCAAGATGGTTCCATAGCCCTTCAAGAGCTATCCATCAAGAGCTACATAAGACAAAGGAACCACTAGCATCATGTCAATCATAACACCTCAACATGCAACCAATGCATTAGCTATAACATCATAGTATCATAGAAAATCATCCACATGCCAACGCTTGCATGTGATCATGATAACATAGCATCATTGTTAATCACCACATTATGAATCATAAAGAACTACATGCTCATGCATGTCATAAAATTACATGCATTTACCACATGCTTCACATCATAATATCTTCATAAGTTATAACATCAACATATCAACATCAAATACATATCATCATAATAAATAAACCACATGTCAATATACCTCATATGATAACATCATAATCCCTATGCATATCATATTCATCATGAGTATACAACATCATTATCATACGAAATAAATAAATAAGCACCACATATACGTCATTAACCTCTAACGAGAACTATATCGATTTACCACATACCATCATGTCATGAAACATCATTAATATGAGAGTCATCAAAATACTTATCAAATATAGAATAATACTCTATAAGCATTCTTATCATGATTCATCAGAAAAATGAATTTCATTTATTTTACAAATATTTAACTATGAACTAAAATTATTCAACATCCATCTAAGATCTATGTTATCTCTTCAGTGTTATTAGTGTTATGATTTCATCAAGATACCATTTCACACAATAGGTATAATCATCTGAGTACATTGCTAAATTTCACATGAGCCTCCTCATCTTGAGTCAAAATTAAAAATCCCTTGGTTTTAAATCCATTTACCCTTTGGCTTACCGATTCCAATATCCCTATATGCAATTGCATATAAACAGTAGGTCATCATGATTTAATTTTATATCATGCTTAATTTACTTTCATGAGGGTTTTTTGATCCATGTTGACTTATACCTACATCATTTAACAATTATCATTTTCATTCAAAAATATTTTCTTATCTCGTCGAGTTTCTACCTCAATACCACTTGATTTCTTTATCTTTAATTCACCTTTCATCAAGTTGGACAAAAGACTCTTTCTCATTAAATAGTATCATTATTTTAGATTTTGAAACAATTGGAAACACTACTACCATCATTGTCCATGAAAAATTTAAATGTGTGGTGTTATGTGGAAACAACCTCTTTTAATGCTATGGGAACAAAACTTCTTCACAATTTTGAACTATGTAGATCATCATGATGACCATTACCTTCATTTCCTCCTACAAGATATTCATAGATATATTTTTGTTGAAAGGCCAAGACATTATCTTAATATTATTTTAGAAAGCTTGTTTAAAAAGAAGTCCTTGTTGGTAAGAAATGGAACAATGTTTTAATAATCCAAGGGTTCTCAGAACCTGTTGAATGACTGAGAAGCCTCAGGAAATTAAAACTATATCTAAAGGAACTTCAAACTGTATCTAAAAGTTATAGAAGAGCCTACCTTCAATTTGTATTTGGCTTGTATCTCATTCTTGTTATATATTGAAGTCATTGTTTTTGCTTATTCTAAGGACATTCAAAAGATGCATTGTATCAGAAGGGAAAGTCTACCTAAAAATCTCAGAAATGGTATAGACGCTGAAAACCTCAGATGGAACCTTAATCAAGGATTCCTCAGTCACTTATATTAAAAAGGAAAGTAACTAGGAAAATTTTCAAACAATACGGTTTGTTTTAGTTGACCAAGTCCTTGTGACTGAGACATTCTTGTTTTTAAGAAAACATGGCATACATGTGCAATATTTCTTCTCTAAACATGCTATCAAAAATACCTTATCTAAACATGGCATACATGTGCAATATTTCTTATGTAATGGAGGGGTTTCCTAATAAACCAATGATTAAAAGACGGAAACAGGTACCAGAAACTAAACTTCTTACAGATTTCTTGAGAATAAAAGGTTTATCACAAATACAGTTCCTCAACGTTATGTCAGTTTTAAAAAATGCATTTGTTTTCCTGTTTCAATTTATCACCTATATTGTTGTAGAATGAAACCAAAATCCCCCAGTATTACACATGCTACTTTAAATCTTATAGAACATCCTGATGAGGATGGAGCTTACCAAAATCAACACGGGTATTTACAATCCTATATTGCACAGGAATTTGGGGAAGGAAATTCTATCAAATAAAGCAAGAAATGTAAATCATAAGAACATGTATAGATAACGTGTTTAGATTGGTAAGGCTACAATTGTCAAGTCCAGATATAAGTACTTCAATTCTAAGGATTGTCGAGTTCAGATACAAGTACTTCAATCCAAAGAATTATTGGTCCAATTTAGTGTCATTTGGAAAGGAACTCAAAAACATATTTAAGACTTTACAATTAAAGTATTTTGAGAATAGTTCCAAAAAGAGGAAACAAGAGCATGTTGAAGTAAAACAAACTCCCTTTTGGTGCTCGCAAGCTATCATAAGAGACATGAACTCTCTGAATTTTGATCACCCATATCTACTTCGATGTACCATGCCATGTGAGATGGCCCTTATTATATTAGAGAAGCAGAAACAAGATATGAAACCATGCGCTTTAGATAAAGTTTCTCAGTCTACAATTCGTTATTTCCAACTAAAATGAATCAAACTGTAGGAAATATATGACTTGTAGAATTTAGGCTGCAATTATAGAAAATAAGGTTGAGAATCTTCTAACTAAAGCATTAAGACACCTAGGAGTGTATTGTATATATAATGCTTTAGATGGATTCAAAGTGTACAATTTAGCATATTGAAAAGCACAATAAATAGTTCAAAGTTATGTTTGTAGTCGAGTCAAACACATAATTGGGGAATTTAATAGAGTCCCTGAGACTCCTCTACCACTCACGAACTAAAATTGCAAATAATCCAAAGGCTTTTGTCAATAATACTGAAAATTTAGCAGTAATAACAGACAGAAAGAAATTTAAATGAATTTGTGACTGAATAGAAAGAGTATACAAATATTAAGGTGTAATAACAGAAAACACTAAAGAAATAGAAGAAATCGTGAAAAAATAAGTGCATAAATAGATAGATCATATCGAAATTTTAGCAGTAGTAACAAATTTGGAAAAATAAATAAATAAAATGTGACGTACTGTCTCGAGGTCCTTTAAACTCAACATAAAATTCGTTCAGGCCATTCTTTACCGTATCCATTTTATGTCACGCATCATTAGCTTCATTACGTCTATGTCATGCCTCTTGCTGATGTTAGCCATGATAGAATTTTATATATGTGAAGGCCAACCAGTTACCCAAAATTATAAAAACAAAGGTTCAAACCCTGTAAGCTCGAACCATATATATGGAACTGGAAATCTTGGAAAAACTTGGAAAATAAGTAAGACTCAAGAAATTCTTAAAATGGGAAAATACCTATCAAAGTCTGTCCAAATCTATCAAATGGTCAAAGTAAGTTAGATTCAGTAAAACTCATCAGAAGTTGTAATGTCTTGGATAAACAATAAAACTCATTACGGCTTGGTGAGTTTGACCCGATTTCACAAACTTTATGTGCGATTACTTGGACAAGATTTCACAAATTACAGTTCGTTTTGTGAATCTTGCTATATTATTCAAGACATTGGCACTCATATGAAAAAAAATTGATGATCTTTTATGTTGAATATGTTCAAAAGAAGCATACAAAGAAAAATATAGAAACTACTCGTAGAGTTAAACCACTGAGAACTTATTTTTCAGATCATTCAAACAGAAAATCATAGAGTCTCGCCTATTAAGGAAGTCATTTTTACCTCTTACTTTATAGAGCAGTTTCATTATTTTCTGCTTTGGCTATTTTGTTCTCAGATAATCCTCTGTGCCACATGAAACTGAGCTGTAATTATCAGATTTATCAATTGAATTGAATTTGAAACGGACACCAGTGTCATTTTACTTCCAGATTCTACCTAGAAAGGATGGGAACTCATACCTGAAGCGTAACAAAGTTGTTAAGATGAGATGGTATGGAGAATGATGCACAGGTTTGATCATATGCCAATCAGATGCCAAAAATATTATTACGAACTGCTAATAGCACATAGGATCCTGAATCTAGGTCAATTTCTAGTAAGTCGAAAATATTGACAAGCTGAAGAGATCTCTACAAATTTCTCCACACATTCCCTGTGAATGCGAGGTCTAGGAATCGATTCCCATAAACTCTCAATACATCATGCAGCTCATGCGGTGAAGTTTCTTGGTTTGTGGACTAGAGATCTAGGGATCGAATCCCTTAGACTCTCAATATATATATATATATATATATCAGAAAAGTTTATTTCACAAATAAAATTAAATCCATTTTAAATGTACATTCAAAACATTACATATATTTTCTTCCTAAGCATAAATGGATTTGTCAAATGCTGCAAAGAAAAGATAAGAAGCTTGCAAAATCACTAAAAATGAAGGGTTTGTAGACCATGCATAGCACAAACAATATAAATATAAATATATAGCGACCCATTTCACATCTGGAGTAAAAACAGGGTAAACTCGTATCACTACTGCTATCTGATAAGGTTATTTACTCATTTTAATTTCTGAACAAATTAAAAATAAAATGGGTATTTATTTATTTATTTTTAATCATTTAAATCTTCTTTGAGAATCGAAAAGAGAAAACCAAGACAATCTTTAAAGAAAAAAAAATAGAAACCCCAAATGGGCATGGAATACCATTAATAGCTTCATAAATTTTCCTTTTCTCTCTTACCTCTCCAAAAATGGGTTTCTGGTGTTCTTCCAGTCCACTTACGAAAGTTGTTGCAAGTAAATCTTGTTTCTGTGAAAGCATATATCTTATATATATATAATATATATATATATATTATTATTATTATAATTAAATTCCTACTGTTGTATATAGATCCAATTGAGATTTAAGCTCTGCTCTGGATTTGGCTTTTCAATTAAAATATTTTTATGAATCTTTTATTTTATTTTTCAATAAAATAATATTATTGATAATTATTGTAAACAATAATATAGAAAAATGATAATAGGATTTTTCTCCATTAAATTTTTTTGGAGAATATTTTCTCATGAAAGTAATAAATATCAAGAAATAATCCAAATTCTCTACATTAAAATGTCCATAGGCCCTAAGTGTTTGAGCCTTGCTCTGATACCATATGTAACAGTACAAAGTAAATATAAAGTTAATTTCCTAATTAAAATCATAAACAAACAAATAAGCTCATACCTATATTACCTGTGATTGAAGTCTGCCAGATGACAACAAGGTTTTGGGAACGACTCTCCACCCAACCGTAGGCTCAATTGTGCAAGGATCTGCTACAAATGGCCACCCCCAAGCCCTCAATCAACGTACTACTGCCAGTGACTCGTAAGTCTTAGAACACCATTCTTCCAAGAGAATGAAAGATTGAAACTCGGAAAGATGGAATGCAAGAATGCCTCTCATCTTCCTCACCATCTATTAAATAGAACAAACATTGGAAGGGGAACCACATGCACACACTCCATGTGTCTACATGCAACTTTCTTTTGATTTTTAGCTTTCTTATTTTATTTCTTTACTTTCTTTTGATTTTTAGCTTTCTTGTTTTTTTCTTCTTTGATAGTTTTCTTGTTTTTTTTCTATTATTCTTATTTAAGCTTTAGTTATGGTTATTTTATTATTCTTTTTTATTTATTTTGTTTTTATATATTTTTAATATATTTATTATTTAAATTATGATTTATATTTTTATTCTTTATTATTAAGTGATTTATTTTTATTATTATTATTTGTTATTAAGGGGAGGGATATTACAATAGATAAATAAATAAGTAACCCTTGCCAAAACAAAAGAACCTATAGGTGAAATTGAAAAATATAAATATTGTATTGAGCCACAAAAGGTAGTAGGGATGGAGGAAGGAGAAAGTTAAGACTCTACTATAGGGAAGGAACCAACGTATGAAAAATGTAGGGACATTTTGCTAAAAAATAAGAGGGAGGAAGGGTTATAACACTAAGTGTGGAAGAAAAAATACAAGATGAAATAACAACTCCTTAGGCCACTGATATTTTTTAGAGCTTGAGGAAGATGTACAGGGCCAAAAAGAACAATAAAACTACAGGTACCCTATACTTCACTTCTTTACATTCATTTATTTTATGTAACAATAAAATATTGTTGGAATAAGGAATTGCTGAGAGGGAGAGGGTGAATCAGTAATTTGTGAGATTCTTTTCTTTTTCAAGTATGCTTACAATCCCTTTTTATATGATGTTACTTTCAGGAGGATTCATTCATAAAGGAAGTGAAAAACAAGTTTAAACATACATGTTAATATAACAATCACATGAGTAGCACACACATTTGACATAGCGTTTTTCACGTTGAAACCCAGAGGGAAAAAAAACACCAAATTTGTTGTTTGTTTATGATGTAATTTAAGCACGTACTCAGTTACATTTGTTTGTTTGTGAGCATCCACTCATAAGAGGTGCCAACCCCTTATGGTTAGCAAGCACCAACTTTCCAAGAGGCACCAACCTCTTCTGAATGCAGATATCAACTTTCTATTGCCACTATTCTACTATTTCATACAATTTTCAAACTAAAAACAGATGCATATACATTACAAATAAAACATGAAAATGGTTGATTGCAGACTCAACTTCCGCTCTCTGCCCTCTGCTATTCCACTGACTCCCTTTGGTCTCATGTAGTTTTTCTATACTAACTGCTCACAACAACATCTCCTCATCACTCTTCCTTCTCTCACACAGGCTCTCTGCTGCAACTACCTTAGTTCAACTCACACTATTCTTTTCACAACGATCACTCTTCTTCCTGCTCTTCAGCACTGTCCTTGTTGTTCTTCTCATAACACTTTCACTTCTCTTGCTCCACAAGCACTCAGTATGCTCTCGGTTCTTAGAACTCTTTGTCTCTACTCTCATCTCTCACTCATATCTTCAACAATATACTCAACTCCCCCCATTGCTGAATTGTAAATGATGGTTTTGATTCACAGAAGCACAATGTGGAAGGTTGTCTATGTTTTCTGTACCCTTACTACCCAAATGAAATTCGGTATGGCTCCCCCTCCTGCTGTTGAATCTTCTGGACAAATCCTATCGTGGTATTAAACCCAGAGATAAACCTTGGAGCTCTTTACTGATTGACTGCATAAATATCCATGCAGAGAATTTAATTCTCAGGCATCACGCACCCTCCTCCTAGAGTCCCATTCTTATTTATTGATCCACAAAGCTTGATAGTCCTCAAGGATGGCCACTCTACTCCACATTTAACACAACCATATGTGTATTTGAAGCAACTGATTTCTTCTTTCGTTCCCTCAAATTCATCTCTATTAAATGTTGTCCTTGTTTCCTTATCTCATAGCCTTCTATAGATCTAGCTGACTTCAACAACCAAATCTGTAATTTTTGCATTCAATTCTTCAGCTACTGACTCACACATCTATTAAAATCATTTTCCTCATCGGAACACAACATATCATAACTTACACAGGAAAATTGTGACGATATTGCACTCTCTGATATCCTTAGACCCCTTTGCCTTTAGCTCCTAGAGTAATTTCTTTCTCATAGGATTGGATCTGCAGACCGATATCTTAGCGCTATATCATAAACCGCTTTGTATCATAACTCACACAATTGAAATGTTACAGTATTACACTTTGTGATATCCTTGGCTCCCTTAGTTCTTAGCTCCTAATGTGTCTTCCTCCTCATACGATCGAGAGCTATGACTAAGGGCATAGCCTTGGGTGCTAAGGCTTGTTTTTCCTTCCAAGGGTTTATATTTTTTTTTTAATTATTCTCCACCCTTGGTTCCTTGGACTCATCACGACCAAGTGCTAAACCACCATCGGAGCCCTTCTCACCGGAAATTCTTTAACCATTATTTTCACAAGAGTTACGACATTGCTATCCTTCGATATTCCACCTTCTGATATTCTAACTTCACTAACCATTTCACTTTCTCAGGCCCATTGATATGTCTCCATGTGTCCATGTTGGTTTGTATGGGCCTGAACCAAGTTCAGAGGTGATTTAGCCAAGAAAATCCCGGTTATACTGGCGCTTTTGGCAACATTCCGCGGAGTGTGGACTAAGGTCTCACCTGAAGTATTATGGGAGGGTGCTAGAACCAGGTTTCCACACCCTAGGAATGTCTGATGAGCTTCTAGAGGTCTGTAGTTTGACCCTGCGCACACGTCACTACATGCACTTGTTATTCCTTCACAACCTGTGATATTGCTTCTGTGCATCCCTACTGAGGGTGCAACTCGTATAATACCTAAGTTCCTTGCTACTTAATCTATTATTACCTGATTACTTAACTTTTGTATGTAAGATTAATGATTATTACAACATATCAACAATCATATCAATGCGCAAGATAAATAAACCAATATAAATGTAAAGAAGACAATGCATAGCAGATACACAGAAATAGGAATGAAATTCTCTTTATTAATCTTCAATCCAGATTACAGACTCAACACCACGCAACGCACTCAGCTACAGGGGTCCGCACACTTAGTTGCGAACTCTACTAGGCCTATGTGCACTCAGATACAGAGCCTCCTCCTCCACTATGACCCAATACATAGACTCTTACTCTATACTCGAATCATTCCTATTCTTCTCTCTAATCCACTATCTTTACAACTTATAGCCTCGCTCTATTTATACAATCCCATGATCTGCGGACCATGGGTAAGCCGACATGACTTTACATTTCATTACAATACTTTAGGGCAGATAGCCCTATGACTCATCCTATACTTTGCGCTCCGCACCCACAATTCGCGGAGTCTTACAAGACCTTTGACCAAAACTTATGCTTTGAGCCCCAAATCATGTTATGGGGGGATGCCATGCCCAACAGGCCCCCAACACAATCATCATGAATCATCCTAAGTCACTCTACTGGTGCGGTGATTTTGGCATAGAGCCCCTCCAACTGGTCCCGTACTGCTCAGAGTTCAGCGGCGCACTGTTTTGTAGTTTGCTGGACCTGCTGCATGTGGTCTTCTCATGCTTCTTTATGAGGATCAACTACCTGCCTTAGCACATAGAGTCCCTGCATCTGTGCAAGCTTGCCCTCAATATCTGCCTTAATGTTGAAGGCCTCATTAATCCATGGTTGGACGCGCACTTTGAGAAGTGCCTCTTTTTTTCTTGTGACACCCACCTGCTCTTTTAGGGCCCTTGCTTGCTACATCTTTTCCAATCATTGGGTGAGGATGACTGTCTGTACAGTTCCCCTTACACTATCATACTACTACTGCAGTTCGCGCACCTCTATTTCCAGGTGTTGTATGTTGGGGTCCTCCTGCAAGGATGTGAGGACATCAAACACTTGTTCCATCATGCTGGTACAGTCCTGCACTGCCCATCCAATTTCTTCCAGTCCTATTTGAATAGCGCTCACGCGCTGCTCTCTAACTTCCATAGGATTGGAAGGCTGCGCCTTCAGCCACAGCTCAACAATCTAGAGGTTTAGCTCCAGCTGCACTCACGTTGTTTCCTCACACATGATTCAGAATCCACTGGCGAGACAATGGATCCACATCTTTGTTGGTAGGTTTGTAGCGATGGAAAAATCTAGGAATCGTCAGCATGCTTCATTAACTCTCTACACGATCTGCTAGTTCTGTGACACTAGTTCATCCCGCTGTAGGCTGAGCTATTCAATGTTAATATTCTACTCACTCATAACCTAAATCACATGACCTTCCCTGGTGCAGAGCTCCGTTGTTATGCCATACTGCAGTTGGTACATTGTGTCTCGCGGAAGGGCAACCAAATTTAGGCCAAGTCCCATGATCCTACCCACCGTGGCTCTGTCATCCTCTTTCTCTATTGTTAGTGCTCCTTCTGGTATAACTACAGTATTAGCCATATTTGCACGTAGTAGCTGTTCCACTGTTGATGTGCCTATTGTGCCGTAGGTAGCTATAGTTCCTTCTTGTGGGGACTGCACCTGAAGTTCCTGCAACTACACCTTTAGGGACCCCAACACAATCTGCTACTCTGACATGGCTTCCTAGAGCGCTTCCTTGCTGACCTCGCGAACCGTGTCGCTGATTTCATAGAGGTCAATTTCTGTTAACGTGATTGGGTCAAAGCTCAATTTGGAGGCCTTGAAATTTTTCCGTGGACCCGATCTCTCTATGATGCACGGCCTTTTCAGTTGGGTAGACATTCTACCGGGGTTCACGCCCTCTTCTGCAAGGTTTGTGTCCTCTGCCTCCTATCCTGTAGAAAAGTCTCGGCCTTCCTCTTACTGCATTGTGGTGGCCCCTATTGTCTGCACTACTGTTGCCACATTGGCAGCCTTGGCCTGCTCTGCGACTGCCTTTGCTTCCTCACGGACAGCCCTTACCTCTGCAGTCGCTTGTTCATCGTGCCTTTCCTGGGCCAACTTCGTGATACGCAACTTGGCTTCATCCTTTTGTTTTTGTGTTGTTGTTCTATCCAGCTCTGCCAGATCTAGGGTGCGCCACTCGGGGGGCCATGATTATAACACTGAAAAAATGGCATCATGAATAGCGATGAATGGGAGCTTGGTCCATTGCTGCGTCAGATCCTTATGCACCTTGATGTAAACATTATGCATGTCCACCTTGAAGTCTGCAAAGCTCCGTAGACTATTGTAAAATATGGGGGACAGACGCGACCTCCTATTGATCCACATCCATATGCTCACCTCCATGAGCACCCAAAAGATATTTGTCTCACGAATCTACGTGGCGTCCTTGGTAGCCTAGAGCGACACGTACTTTGCGGCCTCTGGTAAGTCTTGTTCAATGGTAGGGAATTGACTATCCTTGGGTAGTTCCCCCGTTACCAGTATATTGGACAAGAGAAACCATGCATAGTGGAAGGTCTTGCCCTGCTTATGGACTTCCTTGCACTTGGTCCGGAATTCCTCATAGAGAAACTCAACCTAGTTGAATTGGACCCCCTCTGCGCATTGTTTAGCCAACACAACTACTGGCACTAGTACTTCATTGACGTGGCATTTCCTCATTGCCTTCTTGACCAGGAGTTGGTTGGCTATGTGCACCCCTTTATCCTTGATGCTGCTAATTGTGTAACCCCTCTTTTTCTTCTCAAGCTTATATTTTTTCTTCATGGCCTCTACGAGCACCAAATCTCCGCTTTTTCTTGCTATCACTGTGGGGTGATTTCCATTACAAGAGAGCCAGGAAATTATATGGACGAGATCCACTTTGATGGGAATAGGCTCCTCCAACCATAAGTACCCATCATGCACCAGGCAAAGCAGCTGCCTGATGACAAAAATAGTGATAAGCGCGTAGTGAAAGTGTGGAATCCACAGTAGATGAAGCAATCCAGCCTTCTCTACACCGTGAAGCCATTTTCACAGCTGTAATGTTGTGACTGGCCCCTCTGTGCTCTGCTTCATGAGGCTCTCGATTTCTAAATGAGGGAACTTCGCATTGTCCGCGAGGTCCCAATCTTCAAACTTCATTATGGGCACGCAGCCCAAGTGTGAGCCCTCAAACACAATTCCATTGGGGAGGAGTGGGGTTTGGAGTGTGCCCTTAGTGGCATCTAGGTCCTTTGGTATCTTGGTTTTCCCTTTCTGCAGAGGGACATACTCAGGAAATTTTGCTGTAGAGCGCACCAACTAGATGTCTTCTTCCATGTCTTATGCTTCTTCTATCTCATCGACGAGAGGCTATAGGTCCTCCTCCTCATCATCTATCTCAATGGTGACATCCTTGCCCTTTTCTTTCATTGAGAGTTTACCGAACCACGAATTCTACAGGGACATGCAGGTTGGTCTAGCTGCCTGCTTATCCTTCTTGGGCCTCGGCATCTAAGGAAATTTCGAGATTTCCGGCTCATCCCCAGCATCTATTGGAACGTTCTGTACCGTGGGGTTTTGTGTGGCTTCGTCGCCAATACTTTCTACAAAACCCACACCTCTCCTGGTAGCTGTCATCCTGTGTGAACTATCTGTGGTCATTTGCGAACTTCAGGGCTCAAATATTTCTTGGCACTCAACACTCTGTGCTCTACTTAACTACTAGCCCCTGGTGTTATATAGCACCTTTTGAATTCGAATTCGACCGTTCGCCCCCATTCTAAGCCATTGATGCTTTCTTCCTGGAAAATTGTCCCAAATCTTGCCCTTAATTCGTGTCTTAAATGCTTGTCGCCTACTCCCTTTTGCCTTAAATCGGACATCCCATCATGAACAGTGACACCAATGGTCACTTCCCAACCTACCCATGTGGCAGCGCATCCCCCCATGCGTAGGCACAAACCTTGGGACATGCTGATTCTGTGCGCATCTCCCTTATCACGAAGCTCCCAAACAGACTCTTTTAGAGTCCCGCGATCTCTTTCAACTGCCTAGAACGCTGAGACTGTGCCCCCTATGGCTAGTCAGGTGTTCTAAACACCTGTGCAGGACTTCAATTTTCCTTTCAGTATAGTCCGGGAAACTCCTCAATTTCCTTCGCAGTAGCTGGTGACGCATGTTCTACTGTATGTAGTGCACTCCCCTAGTTACTTCATTTAGTGAGATGTGATTGTAGCCATGGCAATAGAGTCATAAATTATTGGCGACCATCTTCTATTGCAATGGGCTAATCATCTATATCTAGCCTTTTCATCCTTGGTTTATTAACAAGACATGATTGTGTCATCTCGTTTTCCAGCCTCTTGATCTCAACGTCCATCAAAATTATTTTCTTCCTCAATTTTACCTAGTCCTTTTTGAGTTCGCGAAGTCTAAGGTTCTTCATCGAATGGCTTCTTGAATCCTTATATGTTTGACCTTGCATAGCCTTGTGATTTCTTCGTCCTGGTCATCGCGTACCATCACAACTGCAAGAGCCATTACGTGCAGATTCCTTTTTGTATTCTCTTTAGAAATTACGGTTTCTACTCTGTTCCGCACCTTTGGAATCATCTCCGCTGTCAGGGTTTTACACATGGTCCTATAGGCCCATCGAACAGTTGGCACGTGCAAGTCCCAATCAGTTCGTCTCGCCTGCTGAACCTTGTTAAGTACTCTATACACCCTATTGAACACTTCATCATGGATAATTGGTAGCACGCGTTGCCTTTCCTGCTATTGCGTTTGTTCTGATTCTCTATTCTGGGGGTGGTGTGCACTTGTGCGGGTTGTATAACATATGTCTGTACCCATCAAGAAAGGTGGGTGCGCAAGTTATTCCGCCCCTGTTGACTGGATTTCATTCAGAGCTGTGATTTTCCAAAACATAGGTGCGTCATCTGTCTGCATCCATGCCAGTCCTCAAAATTTCCTTGATGCGTACCTCACCATCGTGTGGGTGGTGCCCAGTGCCCACTTTAGCGCATTGAACCACTACTGTTCTAGTACTGCGCTTTCAAATTTGCTCAAAAACTCATCCACCGCTGACAATCCATCATATGTTGGCAACTCCCTTGCCTCTGTTGACATGCAATGAAGTGATCTAACCATCATGTTGCAATTAAGCATTATTACTTCGTGCAGCCAATTTTGTCATTGCTCTACCTCTTCGTCTGAATCTGAACTGAAGGAGCTTTCACGCTCCAATGAAATTATTCCATCTGCAATTAGATTCACCCAATCTTGTTCTCATGCAGTTAACTTGTAAATACAATCAAGATCATCATCATTATCATCGTCGCACACCGGTTCAGTGTATCACGCTCCTTCGGCTGGATCTACCGGTACTACTACATGTAGTGAGTCTTTCTCAAAGATCATTTTGCACTTCTTTAGATTTATGACTCCATTCATATCAATGGCCTAGTCTATTCCATAGCGTCGGATAGGGACTACTGTCATCGACAATATCTATCACTTCAAAATCCACCTGCGTGCTCGCACCTTCAATATCTACTGTTACCCCTTGCAATCTTCCCATGGGCAAAATCTTATGTTGGTTCGCCATTGATAACTGAATAGGGGACCATTGTAATGCAAGTCTACCCATGCGTTCCCACGTTTGTTTTGGTAGTACATTTGCATCTGAACCCAGATCCAGGATTACTTGATCCATTTCATACTCGAAGATTTGCACAGTCAACCTCATTTCCCTTCTTGTGCGCAATGCATGCTTCCCTAGTTTTCGGACCACGCGCGGTTCTCCCGACCCCGTGCACCTAGTGATAAGTTCCTGTAGTCCTTTGACTGCCTTGCTGTTGTGCAATAGTTTCATGCATGTGTCTAGAAAGGTAGTGAACATTGAAGGGTCCATTCTTTGTTCTAGTTGATCCTTACTACCTGAAGTGGATGCCTCCATGAAGCTCTTCTTAGCTTCCATGAATGTCTCCTTCACACATTCTAAATCAAACTCGGGTTCCTTTGTAGGGGCCCTACAAACCCACGCACTTTCTTATGGCTGCTTCCCTTTATCATCACCCGTGATCATACCGCTCCTGAGCATCATGTTTATATTTGGCTCTTCTTCGGGCGGTTCAGACCTCATCATTTGTAAATTCTAAGTTGGAGGGGGCTGGAGTACCCCTTTTTCGCACATCCTCACTATCAGTGATGGGCAATCTTCTGCCTCATGATCAAGCTGAGTACAATACAAACATGATATCCTTGTCAGGTTTGTACAATCACGAGCATAATGCCTTCGCCCTCCACAATTGTAACAAATTAGTTGCTTGCGACCCCTTCCTGGTCCCATCCTGCCTCGACCTCGACCGCGCCCCTGAAATCCAACACGCGCCATCCCTCTATTTAGGTCAAGGGCTCGTGTTTCAGTCTACACCCTATAGGCAGGAGTATGATCCATCATTAGTTCATAGCTTCGGCAAGTGTGTTCATCATTGCCTACCAACCTACAGAATTTAAAAAACAATTGCTAGAATGCCTGCGTATACTTCTGCAATAGACAATTATCAATAGTGTGTTTCCCTCCTATTTGACAAATTGCACACCATAATTCAGGTGTCGCACTTGTCCCTACATATGCCTCCGGTCTCAACGGGATCAACCCTCCTCTTGCCAAGTAGTTCGTGAACATTGGACAGTGGTCCTTGTCGTGCCCTTGGCCTTTGCATTTTATGCACCATACTTCCTCGTGCGCCTCCGGCCGACGTGTCCTGTCCTATTTCAAACTTTGCATTTCTAGACACAGATTCTGCAGTTGCCCATGGATTTTTTGGACTTCCAACCAAGGGTCTTGGATAGGGGTCTCATGTAATCTCATTGCCATCTCCAACACTTCGGCCTGGGCGGAAAGCTTTTGCTGTGACAATGTTGTCCTTATGTGTAGTTTCAGAGATGCTACAAACCATGTGTGATGCTTTCCATATGTCAACATCATATTGGCTTCACGAATCATACTCTTCAGCCTTTGGTCCAGATCCTATGGGGTTTCACTCGGTAGCATCGTGATCTCCTTAAACTCGATGATTGATTGTGTTTCTAATTTTGGCCTACTAAATTCTCTATTCAGCGTGGCCTGGATGTCTGCGATTCCTATGTTTGGGTGGTCATTATAATGCTTGATATACCATGTTAATGCACAATCCTGTAGCGTGCTCACCAGCCTAGCCTTCTTAATATTGTCATCCACGATGCCTTGTGCTTCCCATACTGCTCTTACCACGAACCAGAATTGGTCCAGATCTTCATTCCCCACTCCTCTGAATACCGATAGTTTGACTGCACTCGCCATACTGAACTATGGTAGTGGTGGAGATGGGGTGGGTGGAGATGGAGGTGAAGAGGGTGAGATGGGTGGCGGTGTGGGTGGAGGTGGTAAACACAGAATTCACTACATTATCAAACTGACCACACTTCTCGGAGAAACCTTTGCAAGCTCTTCCTCGCGCTCCCACAAGGGTGAAATTAAGGGACTAGTTTCTAATTCTTCGCTACCTCCGCTTCTGTAGACCTTCCCGCTCCGCTTAGTCCCAAACATTAATTTATTCGCATAATCTGCTTTTCACACAATAGTATGTTAATCCAAGTGTTCAAATACTTACCTCGCGATCCCTTGAGAAAACATCACTCTGTTTCACTGTAGCTGATGGTCATGCCTACCACAAACTTAGTGATAAATCCTCCTATTATTCGGTCGAGCCAATGGTCCACAGCTCACGCGATCTTATCTCCTGACACTTCTAGTCTGCACACTAATTTTGGAGTCCACACTATTGGTTTGACGAGCCTACACCTTCCCTAGCTGTCTACTAACTTCGCAATCCACTCTTATAGCTCAGAAGGAAAGGATGCAAAGAAAATTTCGTGGATTTCCATATACAAGTAGCGCTCTAGCTAGTGTTCCTTAGATACTCGTAGAGTTTTGTTTCCCTACATCGCGAACTTGTGAATCTTCTTGTCTAGCCACTCTTCAATTTCTTTCTTTGTTCGATTCTAGTAGCACGACATCAAACATCCCTTATGCAGATCCTAGTCCTGGTAACAGAACCATTTGTGGGCTTGTATGGGCTTGACCAGGGTTCAGAGGTGATTTAGCCAAGCAAATCCCAGTACTACTCGCCCTTTCGGCAACAGCCCGTGGAGCACAGACTGAGATCTCACCCAAAGTAGTATGGGAGGGTGCTAGAACCAGGTTTCCACACCCTGGGAATGTTTGATGAGCCTCTGGAGGTCCGCAGTTTGACCCCACGTGCACGTCACTACACGCACTTGTTATTCCTTTGCAACCTGTGATGTTGATTTCGTGCAACCATACTCAGGGCACAACCCGTATAATACCCAAGTTCCTTGCTATTTAATCTGTTATTACCCAATTACTTAACTTGTGTATGTAAGATTAATTATTATTACATCATATTCAACAATCATATTAGTGTGTGCGATAAATAAACCAATATAAATGTAAAGAACACAATGCAAAGTAGATAGATAGAAATAGGAATCAACTTCTCTTTATTAATCTTTGATCCAGATTACAAACTCGACACCAGCCTGTGCACTTAGCTGCGAACTCTACTAGGCTTCTGTGCACTCAGTTGCAGAGCCTCTTCCTACCACTACTACCCAATACACTTAGACTCTTACTCTATGCTCGAATCATTCCTATTCTTCTCTCTAATCCGCTATCTTTACAACTTAGAGCCTCGCTCTATTTATAAAATCACGGACCATGGGTAGGCCAGCATGAATTTACATTTCATTACAATACTTTAGGGCAGACAGCCCTATGAGTCATCCTATACTTCACGCTCTGCACCCACAATTCATGGAGTCTTACAAAACGTTTGACCAAAACTTGGTCTTTAAGCCCCAAAACATGCTATGGCGGGATTCCATGCCCAACAATCCATCTAAAGGAGAGAGACAAGAGTCCATCGAACTTTGTTTCTTCAACAAATTCCTTTGTATTTCCTATTTTTCCATAAACCTTAATGCTTTCAAAGAAATGAAAATCTAAAGTACTTACAAGGTTCTGATCTCCAATGGCCCGATGATTTGAGGACCCTGATGGCTTTGTCCTTACAATATCCCAAGTATCCAACCTTTGATATGTTGCTTGTTCCAATATTTCATGTTTCAGCATATCTACGGTCTAGAGGTCCCAAAACTCCAAGGTTCCTAAGCTCTAAGGTTCCGATATCGGGTCTTGAGGTGCTTTGACCTTCTCTGATGTGTTGACCTTCAATATTTCAATATTCTTAAGACTTCAAGTTCATGAACTTCGGCAAGCCATATCTTTTGATCAGAAAGTCCATTTTTAGACTTCCGCATACTATTAGAAAGCTCTTCTAAAGAACTTTCCAATGGAGAGGGTCTGATGTAGGCTTTGATTCCATCTTCTACCTCTAGTATGGCTAAAAAATCTATGCTACTCTTTTCTTCTTGACTCTTCTTCTTGCACTTGGAATACTAAACTCCCAGCCACCATAGTCATCATTTTATGGCTTATCCAATAATCCTTCTACTACGATGATTCTCTACATAAATCTTGCAGTTACCAGGGGATTCCATCTGGACCATCATTGTACTCATCATTTGATGACTTTTCCAATAAGCATACGTCTTCTTGTGATAAGCATGCATGCCAGTCTAGTTGACATCAATGCCAACACTAACACAACCACCACTTATTGTCCAAAAAATATTGGAGAAGAAAAACAAGGACTTGTATAAAAAAATTAGAATTTTAGATGCCATCCTCTAAGGGGTTATATTTCCTTTCCTAGGAAGTAGAGCTCCTTGACATGAGGGACATGGAAGAACCCATTTCTAATGAAGAGGTAATGGTTTAGAAAGAGTCACATAAAATCCATCTCCAAGAAAAGGTTTTCCAAACGGAAAATTTCAAACTTTAATTAACAAAAGTAGCCACTCATACAAAGCCTAATTTAATGGAGGATATGATTTTTTCACATATACCTTCTAAATGTGTGGGTAAAATCCAAGATATATGGAGGAAGATGATGGAAATTTATGGAGAAGGGTTTTTCCCATCAAGGAATATGATGGAAACTTATGGAGAAGGGTTTTTCCTAGTTCAGGGTGGAGACACTAGGTTTTTTACTTCCTTAGTTGTTGGGTGGAGACAGGAGGATATTTGGACTACGATGATGTTGAATGCATGACAAGCTCCTTTGATAACTCTTGCTCAATATTTGAAATATGGCTCAGGGTTGACAACTACAAGTAAGATTGGTCGCATCTCATCTAATGTTGGGTGGAGAGTTAGAGTCCCAATGTTTGTTTCCAAATTTTCACTATAACATAAGTGTTATTATGCCTTATGTGCTAGTGAATAATATATGAATATTTATTGTGTTATTTAAATACCATTTTGAATGCATGGAATGTTTTTTTCCTATAAGAGTGGGAGCGATAGATTCCTATGTAACATCCATGGAATGGGTGAAATTCCTATGTTGGTTCAATGCCTATATGAGCACCTTCATATAGGCATACTATGCAAGAAGAAATGAGGAGAAGAACTTGTTGTGTGAACTATACTAGCGTAACATTTTGTTATACCATGATTTAGCTTGGAATACCAACCACTTTGTGGGAGATATCTAGCTAAGAACCTTTGTGTCTTACTTAAATAACCATGATGACTAGGAAATTGTACACAAGGTAGTAGAAAATAACTTTACTTGTAATATATGGACTAGGGGATAATATTACAAGCCCAAGGACATCCTCATCACACATTACAGTTGGGTGAACTCCTAACGACATGTAGATTTCAAGGCCCATAATAGACAAGAAGCCATTGAGCACTACATAACACAAATATAAGTACTAGAAAAAATAATTGTAGAAGGTTGCACTCAATGGCGGAAGATGGCCACAAAGGACATACTTTTGAAGCACCCATTCAACCCTAATAATTGTGACATTCCTTTTGGGTAAATCACCCTCTTATAAACTACTATAATATTTCTATTAATAAAATATAAAAGGCTAAGACGTGGAACACATCTGTGAGTTTGGGGAGGAAGTTGGAAGATTGAGAAAGTGGTTAAGGATATCAGTCATGGACTGACTAGTGTGATTTTAATGCTTTCTTATATAAGTAAATTGGTTGGAAAAATAAGGACAACCCATACTCTGGGGAAAAACTACAAGAAAAAGGGACAAATATGTAGAAATTCCCACTATAGATCACCTGATAATGAAATATACTAAATCAAAATACTTGATCTACTTCTACAAACAACTATGCAGAAGCTTGATTGAATATGAGCAAGATCAATAGAACACAAATAACTGATAAGGAGAAATCAATCACACATAACACAGAATAAATAACCCGAGGAAAGCCTCAACCTAAAACACCAACTCTGTATTATCATACAAGTGGAAATCTTGTTCAAGTTATAAAAAGAATCATCTCTCAAGCTATCTTTCTCTCTCCGCAATCAAACTCTCTCCGCAATAAAACAATACAACTCACAGACTGAATAGACATAGTATATATCCTCCTCAAGCCCTCCAAGCCTCCTATTTCCTTGTGCAGTTTTTCTTGGGGTCCAGTGAAGCCACATGTGTGAATTGGCCTCATCAAAATCACTAAATAGGAAGAAGTAAATGCGCAATCATCAAGGAAAGAATTCCTTTTGCATGCAAGGAATATTCACAATGGAATATTCTAGCAACTGATAGTACACTATCCCTCCATCTGATCTCAACTAGGTCTCTGTCTCAACTGACATGCATGAGTTATTTATGAGAGAATATTCAACTATCTGAAGTGCAACAGTTATATGCAAGCATGCATTAACTAACTAAACTCACATTAATTCAACAAACTGTTTGAATTAATCTAATTGGACTTGACTCAATTAATTGAGCCAACTAATTACAACTTAATATTACAACTCATCCTTATCTCTTTACCTGATGGATAAATTCCTCAATCAATGGAGAAATTGTTGCATGTCCTCACAGACTTCATGTTTGATTTTTCACAACGAATTAACACATGGTGAATTAATTAATTATTTTTCGAACAGCTGCTAAGATCAAATTCGGATTTTACTTCACTATTTTAGTTTAGGGACTAACTAAAATAAGAAGGTATCCCAAAATTCTATTTATAGAATGTTATTTTTAACACTTCCATTTTTTTCATTCCTTGTTGCTATGTTCAACACTAGATGAACTTCTATTTGTAACAGTGCTATTTTTAGCATTTCTTGCTGCTATTTTCAACACTCCCTCTCAACAAGAAAGGGATTATCAATAACCCCAATCTTGTCTCTATGGAACTTGAACTTGCATTTTGACAATGCCTTTGTCAAAATATCTACATCTTGTTCCTTGGTTGAAACATACAGCAACAACATGATCCTCTTGACCACACAGTCTCGAAGATGGTGACAATGGATATCATTGTGTTTTGACTTGTCATGAAAAACTGGATTCTCATAAAGTTTGATGCAACTATGGTTATCATAGTAGATCGCTGTAGGATCCATCCTCTAATCAAACAATCCCACTAGAATCTTCCACATCCAAATGGCCTCACATGCAGCCTGACTAGCAGCCATGTATTCAGCCTCTGCTGAGCTAAGTGGAATTGATCTCTATTTCCTGTTGTATTAGGAAACTGCAGCTAAACCAAGGTTGAAGATTCCTCTAGAAGTGCTCTTTCGGTCTGATGGATTCCCTGCCCAATCCACATCTATGAAGCCTTGAAGCTTCACTCCCTTTGTCCATTTGTACCACAATCCAAACTGAGATGTGCCTCTGAGGTATCTCAGCACATGCTTCGCTGCCTTCCAAAACAACTTGGTAGGGTGAACCACAGCTTGACTCAGTTGGTTCACTGCAAAGCATAAGTCGGGTTGCTGTTACCGGGAATAGTGTCCACTCGGAGCTGCTATTCCCACTAAGACTGGTAGCTATCTTAGAAACAAACAAGTAAATTCTACTTTCGCTTTCCTTTATGAAAATAGATAAGATTGGAACAAAGGACACCAACCTTAGTCTTGCGCTTGGTTTCCTTGCTTGATTCCTCTCCTTCCTGATAGATCTTTTCCACTTCTTCTTCGTTTGCCCAGCTTCGAAGAGCACCTGTGGAATCAAAGCAGCTTACTACTATCGAAGAATAGAGATCTATATTCATAAATAACACATGACTAGATATGTGTTAACCATACAAATGCATATACAATCAAACATACAAGAATATGGAGGAAAACTTGAATAGCTTTATTAATATCAAGAAAAGCAGGAGGATTACAACCATATGTTCTGACCAAGCATCATCCTCTAGCAAGAAAGCCCTTCTTCACCTCAAGTAAAGCTTAGATCACCCAATACTATGAAGTTTCACCAGAAAACCAACAACAGTTCTCTACAAGATACAAGATTCCAGCCTCTGGATCTTTGTGATGGGGGATCCATATATAAATGATTGTAGGGATGTGAGTCATCTTCTGAGGTTTTGATTAGTGTCCTCTCTTTGATAGTTCTTGATTCCACTTGGAGACTGATGATCTCTTACTCATCCCTGGTCGAAAACAGAGGGGCAAGTGTCAGAGGGGAAGCTTCTGGAAGATTCCATGATCTTCCACCTCGCAAATTGTCTCTGCCATTTGTCCATTCTCGCCCATCACACACTATAGAGGGGCCATTCATTATGGTTTAGTTTTGACCATTTATGAGCAGTTTTTAGTGGAGAACTTCTGGGAGATGATGTAATCAGCTGACCTTGTTGCTTTAGGCAGTGAAGCAACACTTTTAGGGACTTAGGAGCCCTCAGTTTATGGACATTTATGATTGGGGTGCAGTGCCCAAAAATGTCTATAACAGTTGCCCCCTAAAGCATGAGGTCGTTAATCTTTTGATGTCAGGTGAAATGCTTTACCATGAGGATCCAATGTTTTTTCGAGCTGGGAGGTGACCTGTAATAAGATACAATACAATACATTATCTTCACAACATTTTTCATGATCTAGCTGAGGCGGGCATTCCCATGCTCAACTTTATAAATTCATTTTCATGTACATAGAACAGACAATCGTCTATGTGGCAGACTGATGGTTCGAGCTCATCATCCTTTGATTTGGATGATCATCTGTTCGGCAATGATGTACATTTGATGTCTTTATATTCTTGAATATATCGCAGCCTGGATGGATGAAACTAGATCCGGGGTCTTCAAAAATCATTCAATCTTCACTCGGAGTACAAGTTGATCCATGTGAAAAATGTTATGGAGTCGAACATGGAAAGACATTGCCTGATTACCAGCCGATGATGTAAGTTGTTAACAGGCGCGAGAGGAATCACAAATAATGACAATGCCCCTCAAGGTACTATAGTACAATTTGCGTGGTGTGAAAAAGGACTTGGTGTCGAACACCTCACAAAATCTCTCGGTCGAAGGCCATTATGTAAACATGTCGCCGAAAGTGAGAAACTTGCCATTGAGGCATGCAAGCTTCAAAGTACTGAAAGGGTTGTTCCTAGGTCGACTTCTTGGATAATGAGCTGATGTCGACAAGAAGTGACCCATTGTAGGAGGGCCTTAATGAATCCCACATCTATGACACGAAACGAAGCAAATGATTTTGGAGGTGAAAATGATCTAATGATACAGTGTTCAGGGTGGCGGTCATGAAAAGAGTGGAGCGTGAATGTATTGCAGCGGGTAAGACACAGGTGAATTTTCTGAATGACTTCTCTTGAACATATCGGCAACACTAATGATGGATTGGTAGCGTTAACCCCAAAGATGGATGTTGTGACAGACCAATGGTGATATGACCAGTGAACGGAACAACCCAACCTGGCTCGGATGCAGAGAGAAAGTGTCATGTTCAAGAGCGACTTGTTACCAATAAAGTTTTTTCAAGTTTTCTTCCCAATTTTCCCCAGTCATTGTTGACCAGTACCTCTTTATTTTTTTCAAGCTTGAGGAGGATAACATATGCTTGTTCTATAATCCGCCCTTCGGGCGAACCTGTCACTATATTTTAACAAGCCTAATGACAGTGAAACTCGTTCTCGTCCATTTGGGCAAGTTTGTTGCTATTTGGTTTTAACGAGTTTAACGACAAAGATAACTCGATCCTTTTCAATTTTAGAGATTCTGAAAGGGACGGAAAGGAGACTCCAAATATTCTTTTTTGTCATATAATCCCTTAAGTCCAAAAAATCATAAAATAATACGAAGGGGATGAATTTTCGATAGTTTTAATAAGCCGAACAAGACAAGCGCTCGATATTTTTGTGTAATAATCTCTCAAGTCCAAAAAGATTAAAATATAGAGGAGAGATAACACTTCCGATGACTTTAACGAGCCGGAGAGGCTAATCGCTCGACAATCTTTTCATATTTTACGAGTCATTTGAAAAGAGCTTAAAGGAGACTCGTTTTTCGAGGAACGAGTGATGATTTCTGGTAGCAGCTGATTCCAGGTAAGGTTTGGAATTCTCCAATCACGACAGTGTCACAAGGATGGCTAATAGAATCACTCTTCACAAATGTTCCTCGAAAGGGTAAACAATCAAATGAAGGTGAATGATCGGCTAAAAAATAGAGTGGAGGTGATGACGAGAACACGACCAAGTCTCAAAAGCTTATGATAAGGCATTCACAATGGTTATTTACCGGAAAATTGGTTCATTTTTTAATGAGCTTAAACTCTAGGGGAAACATTTTCTCATTGCTTATGTTTATTTTTTAACGAGCTTGAATTCCGTGTTAAAACTACTCGTGGCAAGTTTATTTTTAAACGAGCTTGAACCCTGCGGTAACACTACTCGCCAGTCATATAATAAGGATGTCTCATCTAAGATGCCATTTTTTATGGGGCTTGCACCTTTTGTAAGCTTTGCCCCGGATCCTTTCTTTATGCAAGCTAGGAAACGATCAGACTTACGAGTTTAAAGGGTTAGAGGACCTACAAATTTAAAAAATAAATGGTCACTCTTCGCTTACATGCGGAAAGGTTTGCATGCCCCCAGGTATAGCGAAAAATTCCCAGGTTACCATGAAAGTTCTCCATCCGCGTCACAGACAAAATGTTTCCTTGGTGATGTCTACCGAAATAGACAAAGGTGAGTGGCACAGTCATCTCCATTCACATAACTTTGACGAAGGTATCTTATTCCAGCCTAATCCCATTTTCCTGTGAGGACGGGTGTGTCAGACTATTCATATATCCTCCACGGAAACATACTCTATACCCAAGGTTTTCCTGCCGAAACAGACCAGGGTGCATGCCCCCTGGGTTTCAGTCATATCCTCTTGAATCACTCGCGCTCATCAGTTCGACGGACTGGAGATTGATGAGACATTCCTTGTGTGAAAAGACCATTTAGGGATGGAATTTGACTATTTTCTATGTGTGAATCGGGGAATGACAATTGGTCTATGAGCTTGACCATTCTGCCTTTGTGCAGAAAACACATTTCTCTAAAGAGTGAGGAGACGACGGCTCCCATGCAATAAATATAGTCACGCCCAAGGAGTAGATTATAATCAAGGGGTCCTTCGACTACCATCACGTTCATGTGAACGGTTTTCCTTCTCAAAGTAATGGGCACATTTGGAAGGATCCCTAATAGTCGACTGGTTCCTTTTTGAAAGCCTGTCAGATTTCTCATTTCAGGCAAAAGTGATGGCCAACCAAGTGCTTTCCAAGCAGTTGAGGAAGGGATACTCATAGAAGCCCCTTCATCTATGATGGTACCAGCTATGACCATTTTGTAAGCCTGTACAATGATTCAGAATGGTACACTAGCTGGTAAATGGGGTCTGCCTAGTAAATTCCAGTCGAAGGAAACAACTAGGTTGCTTGGAGGTGGGATCTAATAGACGGTCGGATATGACTCTGATGAAATTCCTTCCTGCGAGAAAGGAATGGGTAGACTGCCCCCAAGTTTATCGGAGTCTGTGTTTATGAAAATAATTTGAATGGTGTCGTTCTCTTTCTCTTCAGTGACGATATCTTTCGAAGATGAACATTCTGAAGGCAAGACTGGGTCAACTGCCACCTCGACCTTTTGACTTTCGTCTGGTATGGATTCAGAGGGTTCATTTTCAATGATAGACATTTTGGCCGACCACAATGGTGTGCCCGCCAGATTTTCAACCAGTGGTGGACTCGGCAGGAGTTTTTTATATCCAAGAGGGAGACGTAGCGGTGAAGCAGGACGGTCATCCAAAACTCTCTTAGCTTCATCTAGGAAGGGACAACGGTGGACGGCATGATCGCCTTCACACAATTTACAAGGAAATTTGCGATTCCTTTTTTGTCCAGGTACTTCACTTTCACTGGTTAATGGTGTGCTTTCAACATGATCATCAGAGGTTTACGACATCGGATTGTGCAAACGAGGAGACCAGTCCCTTAAGATCCGAGGGATGCAAGGACAATCTCGATGATAGTGGTCTCCATTGCAAATGACACATGGAGATTTAGGTTTAGATGGTGCAGTGTGAGGATTTTCGCTAGACGATGCATGTTTTCCCCCTTTTGTTTTTGGCTCCTTCTTCTTCTTTTCTTTTTTCTCTTTCTGCTTCTTCTTCTTCTCAGTTACTTGATCTTTAGCTTTACCAGCTTTATCAAGTGAAGAGGAAGTAGGAGAGGGAGAAATAGACGAAGTAGAAGGCTGGGGGGTAACTCTAGTATCATCTAGTTGTTGACTTGATTGTTCAGGAATTATGGTATTCTGAACGACAGAGGTAGATAAGAGCCATACGGGCAAACCAATTGTCAATCCTGGAAGTGACAATGTGGCCATATGGGATGCACCAACATCTCCCCAAGAGGAGAAAGGACTAGGATTTCCTCCAAGGGGAAATCCTTGGTTGGTAGACTCCATTTTTCTCAACCTAAAGACCAACGAGGGAACTTGTGATGTTATTCCGATTAAAATAAATTTTATACGCTTTACACAACTTGTTTTTTCAATTTTTAAGAGTCGAGAAAAAACAAAAGATGACTCTAGCCACCTTCGATTTTTAATGAGCCTAAAGTGACAAGTGCTCAGATGGACCTTTTCTTTTAAGCAGTCTGAAAAAGAACAAAAGGGACTTCTCTGGAAATCTAGGCAGAGGGGATTACCAAACCAATCGCAAAACTGCAGAATACTTTTTACAATACGGCAGTCAATCTTCCCAAATGTTGTGTTCAATGCATTGTGATCGATAGGGCAGCAAACACAGCTTCCTAAGGATAAAGGATATAGCCTATTGTGGTCTCCCAATATATTCTCGACGGTACGTGGGAGCACAAGTCCATACTGGCACATGTCATCTCAGAGTGGAGGAATCACCCAACCAACAATGAAAACAACAGTTACCAGGTTTTACGACACTGGAATACGTCTCTAGCCTAGACTTCTAGATGTTGTGCGTTAGGTTCCAAAGCATTTTTAGATTCATTAAATTTATTTTATAGTTGATCTTGTTTAAAAAAATTCCTTTCAGGTTCACCGTGTGATGTGTATACAATTCCTAAAATGCAGTCTAAGATGATAAACAACTGTTTAATCTTCTTTTGGCAATGAAAATCCTAGCTACTAAGGAAAGAAAGTTGACAGTCTTTCAACAAAGAGCACAGGGCACACACTAAATGCACTGTCCTAAATCAAACCAAGCAGTCGAAATGAAAATGCACATGCATGTATTTGTTTTTAGCCTTGTTAATGTATGAATGACGATAAGAAAGCTAAGTGCAAATCTGAATTATTTTCAAAGCGACAATAATTAACAAATTTCTTTTCAAAATGAAGTGAAGATAAGGGAGACACTTTGCGCTTTCGAAATGAAAATTGCCTTTCGACACTTTAAAAACTACTAATTCAAATCATATACAAGAGTAACAGTATAATCGACTATCAAGAACAATGGGATTCTCTTCTATAACTAAAAACGACACTTTCGACACTTTCAGATTAAGAAATGACAGTTCAACTATGCTACTTCTTTGCAAAAGAGAACTGAAAATGGCGCACAATACATAAAAACACTTACAGTTCTTTGCACAATAGAGGCAGAATGATGTAACAGAAAGGGGTTTTCACAGAGATATACTGACCACAAATAGCAAAATTCCTTAATAGAACTAAAAATAGTGAAGGAAAAACCAAATTCTGAAGGTAAAGTTAACCTTCCCTGACCATCGCACCTGTCACACAGGGAAATCAGTATGCAGCGCACCTACTGCACACGGGAAGTGCGATGCATACAGACTGCCTTGAAGGGATGGTGCAATGGTACCAGTGCGAGACTTTTAACCAGTTCTTGCTCATAATTTGCAATTCACTTCAGGGATTTAGGCCGAGCAAGTGATGTCCAGTAAATGTAAATCACAGGGGTTGATCTAAAGAGGTTACTAGAGCCACCACTTAGGGAAATTAGAACGTTTGCAGATCGCTTGTTTAATTCATAAACAAAATCCAGAGATAGACTGAAGCAACATTGATCTACTTTGCATTTGTATAACAAATGCAGTTCGAAGGATAGCTGGCTTGAATTCAGACTTTGTCTGTAAGTTTATAAAACAAACAAAGATAGGCTAGCAAACAATCTATTCGCTCCCCAGCGGAGTCGCCATTTTGTTACCACGAATAGTGTCCACTCGGAGTTGTTATTCCCACTAAGACTGATAACTATCTTCGAAACAAACAAGTAAAGTCTACTTTCACTTTCCTTTATGAAAATAGATAAGAGTGGAACAAAGGACACCAACCTTAGTCTTGCGCTTGGTTCCCCTGCTTGATTCCTCTCCTTCCTGATAGATATTTGTCGCTTCTTCTTCGTCTACCCAGCTGCAAAGAGCACCTGTGGAATCAAAGCAGCATACTACTATCGAAGAACAAATATCTATATTCATAAATAACACAGGACTAGATATGTGTTAACCATACAAATGCATATACATTCAAACATACAAGAATATGGAGGAAAACTTGAATAGCTTAATTAATATCAAGAAAAGCAAGAGGATTACAACCAGTAGTTCTGACCCAGTATCATCCTCCAGCAAGAAAGCCCTTCTTCACCTCAAGTAAAGCTTAGATCACCCAACACTATGAAGTTTCACCAGAAAACCAACAACACTTCTCTACAAGATACAAGATTCCAGCCTCTGGATCTCTGTGATGAGGGATCCATATATAGATGATTGTAGGGATTGAGTCATCTTCTGGGGTCTTGATTAGTGTCCTCTCTCTAATAGTTCTTGATTCCACTTGGAGACTGATGATCTCTTACTCATCCCTGGTCGAAAATAGAGAGGCAAGTGTCAGAGGGGAAGCTTCTGGAAGATTCTATGATATTCCACCTCGCAAACTGTCTCTACCATTTGTCCATTCTTTCCCATCACACCCTACAGAGGGACCATCCAGTATGCATCACACCTTTTACACTGGGAAGGTGATATGCATCACACCCTCTGCACTGGGTATTCAGTATGGTCCAGTTTTGACCATTTCTGAGCAGGTTTTAGTGGAGAACTTCTGGGAGATGATGTAATCAGATGACCTTGTTCCTTTAGGTAGTGAAGCAACACTTTTAGGGACTTAAGAGACCTCAGTTTATGGACATTTATGATTGGGGTTCCAGTGCCCAAAAATGTCTATAACGGTTGCCCTGTCTATAACAGTTGCCCCCTAAAGCATGAGGTCGTTAATCTTTTGATGTCGGGTGAAATGCTTTATCATGAGGATACAAATTTTTTTCGAGCTGGGAGGTGACCTGTAATAAGATACAATACAATACATTATATTCATAATATTTTTCATGATCTAGCTGAGGTGGGAATTCCCAAGCTCAGCTTTATAAATTCATTTTCATGTACATAGGACAGAAAATCATCTGTGTAGCAGACTGATGATTCGGACTCATCATCCTTTGATTTGGATGATCATCTATTTGGCAATGATGTACATTTGATGTCTTTACATTCCTGAATATATCGCAACCCGGATGGATGAAAATAGATCTGGGGTCTTCAAAACTTGTTCAATCTTCACTCGGAGTACAAGTCGATCCATGTGAAAAAATGTTCTGGAGTCGAACATGGAAAGACATCTCCTGATTACCATCCAATGATGTAAGCTGCTAACAGGCGCGAGAGGAATCACCAATAATGACAATGACCCTCAAGGTACTACAGTACAATTCATGCGGTGTGAAAAAGGACTTGGCGTCGAACACCACGCAAAATCTCTCGGTCGAAGGCCATTAATGTAAACCTGTCGCCGAAAGTGAGAAACTTGCCATTGAGGCATGCAGGCTTCAAAGTGTTGAAATGGTTGTTCCTAGGTCGACTTCTTGGATAATGAGCTGATGTCGACAAGAAGTGACTCGTTGTAGGAGGGCCTTAATGAATCCCACATCTACGACACGGAACGAAGCAAATGATTTTGGAGGTGAAAACGATCTGATGATACAGGGTTCAGGGTGGCGGTCATGAAATAATGGAGCATGAATGTATTGCAGCGGGTGAGACACAGGTGAATTCTCTGAGTGACTTCTCTTGAACATATCAGAGACACTGATGATGGATTGGTAGTGTTAACCCCAAATATGGATGGTGTGATGGACCAATGGTGATATGACAAGTGAGCGGAACAACCCAACCCGACTCAGATGCAGAGAGAAAGTGTCATGTTCAAGAGCGACTTGCTACCAATAAAGTTTCTTCAAGTTTTCTTCCCAATTTTCCCCAGTCATTGCTGACCAGTACCTCTTTATTTTTATCAAGATTGAGGAGGATAACATATGCTTGTTCTATAATTCGCCCTTCGGGCGAACCTGTCGCTATACTTTAACGAGCCTAGCGACAGTGAAACTCGTTCTCGTCCATTTGGACGAGTTTGTCGCTATTCGGTTTTAACGAGTTTAACGACAAAGATAACTGAGTCCTTTTCAATTTTGGAGAGTCTAAAAGGGATGGAAAGGAAACCCCAAAGATTCTTTTTCATCATATAATCCCTTAAGTCCGAAAAAGCGTAAAATAATACGAAAGGGATGAATGCTCGGCAATTTTAACGAGCCGAACAAGACAAGCGCTCGATCTTTTTGTGTAATAAACCCTGAAGTCCAAAAAGATTAAAATCTAGAGGAAGGATAGCACTTCCAATTACTTTTACGAGCCAGAGAGGCTAATCGCTCGGCAATCTTTTCATATTTTACGAGTCAGTTTAAAAGAGCTTAAAGGAGAATTGTTTTTCAAGGAACAAGTGATGATTTCGGGTAGCAGCTGATTCCAGGTAAGGTTTGGAATTTTCCAATCATGGCAGTGTCACAAGGATGGCTAATAGAATCACTCTTCATATATGTTCCTCGAAAGGGTAAACAATCAAATGGAGGCAAATGATGAGCTAAAAAACAGAGTGGAGGTGATGATGAGAACACGACCAAGGCTCAAAAGCTGATGATAATGCATTCACAATGGTTATTTACCAAAAAATTGGTTCATTTTTTAATGAGCTGAAACTCTGGGGGAAACATTTGCTCATTGCTTATGCTTATTTTTTAACGAGCTTGAATTATGTGTTAAAACTACTCGTGCTAGTCATATAAGGAAGATATCCCATCTAAGATGCCATTTTTTATGGGGCTTACACCTTTTAAAGCTTTGCCCCAGATCCTTTCTTTATGCAAGCTAGGATCGCTCTTCACTTGCATGCAAAATGGTTTGCATGCCCCCAGGTATAGTGAAAAATTCCCAGGTTACCATATGAAATCTCTCCATCCGTGTCACAGACAAAATGCTTCCTTGGCGATGTCTACTGAAATAGACAAAGGTGAGTGGCGCAGTCGCCTCCACTCACATAACTTTGACGAGGGAATCTTATTCCAGTCTAACTCCCTTTTCATGTCAGGACAGGTTTTGGACCAGTCATCTTCCTCCACGGAAACCTACTCTGTACCCAAGGTTTTCCTACCGAAATAGGCCAGGGTGCATGCCCCCTGGGTTTCAGTCATATCCTCCTGAATCACTTGCATTCATCAGGTGGATGGACTGGAGATCGATGAGACATTCCTTGTGTGAAAAGACCATTTAGGGATGGCATTTGACTATTTGCTATATGTGAACCAGGGAATGACAGTTGGTCTATGAGCTTGACCACTCTGCCTTCATGCGGAAAACACATTACTCTAAAGAGTGAGGAGACGACAGCTCCCATGCAATAAATATAGTCATGCCCAAGGAGTAGATTATAATCCAGGGGCCCTTGGACTACCATCACGTTCATGTGAACAGTTTTCCTTCTCAATGTAAAGGGCACATTGGGAAGGATCCCTAACGGTCGACTGGTTCCTTTGTCAAAGCCTGTCAGATTTCTCATTTCGGGCAAAAGCGATGGTGAACCAAGCGCTTTCCGAGCAGTTGAGGAAAGGATACTCACAGAAGCCCCTTCATCTATGATGGTACTAGCCATGACCATTTATTAAACTTGTACAATGACTCTGAATGGTACACTAGCTGGTACACAGGGTCTGCCTAGTAGATTCCAATCGAAGGAAATGACTAGGTTGCTTGGAGGTGGGACCGAATAGACGGCCGGATATGACTCTGATGAACTTCCTTCCTGTTATGCTTCTTAACCTACAAAAGATACCCAAATACAGAATATGCGAAGAAAAGAGACCGAGAACATAGAATGGAAATGACTTTATTATTCAGAGAGAAATGTTCACTTGCCTCTTCGAGGGGGCAACCTCCAATAGAGTAGAGCTCGATTACAAAAATATGACCCGATGCTCCTCGCAAGGAGTTACTATCCTTTATATATGACTCCTATAAGTAATACCACGGGTCAATACCGCTTATTACTAATACCATCTATCTAATACTACGGCCCATTTGCAACTAACTGTGGTTCCTTTATTAATTGCGGATTAACCACTTACAATT
>APFE030936536.1:76118-121375 GCA_000404065.3 Pinus taeda | reverse complement strand
ATATATATATAATGAGAGGGGAGGGATTAAATTAATAAAAAGGATATGAGATAATTATTGATTCTGTTATCACTCAGGTTGTTCCCAAAAGTTGTGAGAAAGGGAATACGGCCGAGGTAACCACTAACCAACCTTTTAGACATGGATTCTAGACCATCTGTATCCAGAGAGAGCTCTCTTTTTATGATTTAACTTTGTTTTGAAAGATGTTAGACTAGTTATGATGTTCAGGGGTTTTGTTTGTTTGTTGGATGGTGAGATTAAGTAAAACAAAGGTGTAAATCTGAGAAGTTCAATCCATTGGGCTAATGGAGTCTATGAAGATGAATTACTGGTTACGGTTTGCAACAGAGGATGGCACTACAAAGCAAGGTAATCAAACATGGAACAATTTTAAAGGCTGGAATCAGATGAAATGGCTTCTAACTGATGAAGGGAAATTAAGAATCCTTCATCATATATATAGAGAAAGTGAATGATTACTACTAAGAAGCAGTCAAGAATTCCTTAGAAAATAATCAAAATGATAGAATCAAGGGAAACAAGAGCAATTAAGAATTCACTGTTTATACTTAATTATGAAGAAAACACAGAGAATAACAAAGATTGAACACAGAGTGCAGTTAAACAAATTCTAAGTTAATCTTTCTCTTTATTATTCAGACCATGAAACACAGATGACATAATAGACAAGAGAACTATAAAACAAGAGATATAAAGGTACTCATTGATCCATAGTTTGATTCAAGAATTCTGTAACAAGTCCTCTGCTATTAATTCCACATCCAGATAGTTCAGCAACAACTGATTCCAAAAGCTTTTGTATTCAGAAAATTTTAGTATTACAACGCAGTCTAAGAAATGCATCACCAACCCCAAATTCTTCGAATGAGGAGGTATTTATACAAAATATCTAAATGAGATAATATCTAGTGATGAGTTATTGTTTTTATAAGAGACGGAGACACGTAGTCTTGAAAACAGGGCAGAAATAAATGAAGAAATAAATGATGTTGTGCTGGCTGCTTTTTGTTGGCTACATGTGCTCGAGGTAGGCTTTGTGAGTCGGTCTACAACTGTATTCCACTGATACTTTGTGCTGACTGCTGCGGCCTCTTTGGATGTCTTTAATTCTGATTTGATACGCCTGTATTTGTTTGACCCTCATTTATTTCTTTTCTCTGCAACATGGTACAAAACTTTGAATTCACCCAAGATACCAAAGATAAGTTCATAAGATTCCTAACATATCTCGCAACCACTCTGGTTCTGGTATTTTATGTCTCTATAGCTTTCTTAAAGTTTTGTCAGTCTCGATGTACCTGTAGAAATTAGGTGGGATAGTGAACAAATGTTTCACCTGATGCTCAATGTAAAACAAATTCTCCAATTTATTATAAAGGGCTTGGCCAGATGGGAGTGCTCTCTCTGCTGAAGTACTTGATGATGCATTAACTTGATCAACTACATATTTGTTCAACTTGTGCGTGTATTCTACATGTCTCATTAGGCATTCATTACTTCCCAACAGACTTGGCAAACCTTTTTCCTGCAAAACTGCAAATCTTTCCGTAAAAGAATCAATCTCCACCTGCATGTCTTGGCATCTCCTTTCCAAGTTTTGCATCAGAGTTCTCATAGTTAGAACTTTTTTGATATGCAGAATGGTGCCTGTCCTGTCTCTGATTTGCAGTGCCTCCAGTTCTTCATTGGTCTTGGTGTTCAAAAAATGTATTAGCCTGTTTGCTTGTTCAGGCATCTGCCCCAATAAAGTTCTTGCCTTTTGTATCTCTACTTGGGCTACTGCTATCAGTTCAATCTTCTCATAAATAACCTGAATAGATCTCCATATAGTACTAAGGGACTAATTGAAGTTGGCTCACAAAATGCCTTTGATTTCTCCCAGAGGTTTATCTAAAGAGAGATCCTTTTCCAATGCTTTCACCTTGTTTTCTAATGCTTTAACTTCTCTTTTTCTGTCTGCCACAGTCATTTTGGATTTGTCATAACTTATTTCTAATTTTTCCAATTTCTCTCTGGCCTCTTTCAATTCTGATATTTGGAGTTTTAATTCCTCCATGGCTTTTATTAATTCCTCTGTGGTCATGCCAGTACTGCTGCCTGCTGCTGTTGTTGTTGCTGCTGTGGCTGCTAGAGCAGTGGGAGGTAGTGTTGTTGCAACTGTTGAAAGGGCAGTTGCAACTGCAGGGATTACTTTAGGTGGCTGGGAGGTTGACTCTCCCTGCTTCTCTTTTAGTGCTGTCTCTGATGCTTGCTCAGTATCAGTTAACCTTTCATTGAGCTTCATGAGCAGCTCCATCATTTCTTCCTCTAACTTCTGCTGGATCACCTCTGCTGTTTGTGGATGCATAGTAGGAGGCAATTTTAGTTGTTTTCTCAAGGCAGAAATATCTTCCTCTTTCTTCTTCATCAGTGCCTTTATGCCCTTTGAATCCTCTGGATCATGTCCCAGCTCAATAATGATCTCCTCCAGAGATTTTATCCTATTGTCTTTAGCAAGAGAAGAGGATTTCTCCAAATCTAGTTGAATAGATGTGTTCCAAAGAGTTTTGCAATCTATGAGCCAACATAGCTTTATCAACTAGTGTGGAATAGACCATCTCTCCAGTTTGTTTGTGCAGCTCAATCTGGTCCATACGATGAATGTCCTTAGCCATGACCTCCAGATTTGTCCTAATGTAGTCAGCTGCTGACTGTGGTTGTTGCACTTTGGGCTTAAAATAACTCATGATCATCTTGCCCTCTTTAATGTCATAAGCAGACATCAACCTTTGCTGTTTTGTGGGGGCCATCTTAAGATATTGATTGTAAATCTACATTCTAAGTGGTTCATTCCTTGCTTTTATCTCTGTAAATGTTCTTTTGATATCAGAGACCTACTTGCTTTGTGGCCTGGTGGATGAAACTTCCACACTATGCTGCCTCTCTAGCTCTTGCCTGTGCGAGCTAGTTGATGTGTCCACTATTGGGGAAGTCTGCTGGCTGACTACCCTTTCACCTCTCAGACTGCCGGTTGTATCTTCAAAGATTTCCTCTTCAGAGTGAGGATTGAGTCTTTGCCTCTTTGCACCCAGCTGTTCTGCAGGTCCACTCATGGGTGTGGGGTCTTCCCTGTCTCTCTTTTTGCCTTTTTCCTCATTTAGAGGAGTCTGTAATGTAGGAACCTTTGCTGCTTTCGTTTGTACTGGAGGAATTTTCTCTTGTTGACCTGTCATTTCTGGTTGTTCTATGTCTGCCACTTGCTTTCCCTTAGAAATCCCTGTACTTGCTGTGCTGGCTTCTTGTACGGGCTGCTGAGAAGTTCCAACAGAGGATGTTCCAACTCCAGCTTGTTGAGGTAGCTTGAAAGATACCTGTCCAAAAGAGTCCAGGTCAAGGGTTTTTTCAAGGTCTTTCATAACTCTTTCCATTTTCTCTTGCTCAGTAATCTCTTCTATTAATGTACCCTCTATCCACTCATCTTCATTAGAAAACCAATCTATTTCAGGAATTTTATGGTGTACATAAGCTGACAGCCTGTTTCTTACTCTTCTGCCACTTATAAAGCTAGTTGGGTCATAAGGCACCCACCAAAATCTCTTCTTTAATTTGAGTTGTTCCCCCAATATTTTATCAACATCTTCCTATGCCTCCCTTTTATTGAGGACATAAGGGATTAATTGGGTTTTAATTCTCAGCTGTGCCTTTTTCTTTGCACTACAAAAATGGGTTAAATCTACATTGGTAAGCTGCCTGAAGTATTCCCGTGCAAATAGTCTCATAGGAACAAATTTGGGTAGCTTGTAGGGGCACAATTCACAGCCATATATCCTGATTTCAGTGATTCTGGTACAAGTACCAGTCACCTATTTTGTATTGTCTGGAAAGCTGTAAAATCTTCTTTATATCAGCAGAGAGCCTAGGAGGAGGAGCTCCTACTAATAGAGTGGTGGTTGGATATAAAAACAGGTCAATGAATTCATAGTAGGTGTAAGGGGAATCATGGACATCGTGGAAGACTAAAGTCTAAAAGATCACAGACCTCCTCTCTCCTTTAGAATCTAATTTTCTGATGGGAAATGAAAAGTTGTCTGGTTGATAATATAGCAGAAGCTGATATATGAATGAGGAGTACTTGAAGACTCCTTCTCTGTCTAAATTTATGAATTGCTCATTGATTTTGTTAGTAATAAAGGTTGCGTAGTCATACTTGACAACAGGGGCCTGTCTTGGAGTAAAAATTGACAGTAGGACTAAGGTGGTCTCATTAACAAATTCACTGGTTTTGAATCCCAAGATGAAGGATATCATATCAATAAGGAGTTTTCCTATTTCGGTGAACCAGACATGCACATATAGAGGTGGGCCTCGGTGCTGGTAGTCTGGTCTCATGACCATTTGTGCAATACGGGTTATCTCTGCTTGGGGAAATTGAGAGGCTTGCTCAAGCAAAAATCCCATGGAAAGAGGAGCCAGAGGTTGAGTGGGATTGAAGTGTAACATCTCATTAATAGACTCAGCAGTTATGTAAAAAGGGACAGTTTGGTATGGGGTTATAACTGCTTTGGTGACAGGGTCATAATTGGCACAACAATGGTGGATAATATCTGGGAAGACATTGACTGAGGGGAGGTAATAACTAGGGAGATTGGATTCCCATATTCCATAGATGTCAGAGTTACTGAGATGCCTATTCCTAACTTTGTAGAATGCCTGGAGGTGGTTCATGTCACCAGATAAATCTTTAATATGAAAATCTCTGTCAGCTTAGGGTAACCAATTCTGGTCTTTATGAGGTGCATTGAGGGGCGCAACATTGAGGGCCACAGGAGCTTCCATTTTTGGTTTTTGTATTTTTAAACAGGAATTTCGGGCTTCAGGGGAGAAAATGGGAGAAACAGTAGTCCTAGGTATATTCATATGAAGGCAGCAGGCTGAATTTAACTTGAATTTGGCTCCTTGGGCAAAATTTATAGGAAAATTGAAATATACAGGGTTCGGGAAGAGAATTGAGGTAAATTCCTGACTTTAAAGGTGAACTATATACTTTGCAGGTTGCAGGATGAGCTGGAGCGCAGGATGTTGAACTTTGTTGCCCGAGTGGCGGACTGTAAGCTTTGAGCAGTGAACTGGACGTAACTCGCATGCAAACAGGTCCTCAGTAACAATGGGTGAAAATGGCAGTTTCGCGATATTTAACAAAATTTGGCTTTCATGGGGCTTTTTGGTCGGATGACGTCATCGTGACAGGACATATTGTCGTGTAGTGGAGGGTACGAAAGGGTGACGTGGAGGTGACGTCAGGTGAGGGCTCAGCGGGAGGGCGGTAAGCGGTTTCCTCCTGCACCGCTTATGGGCCAGAGTGGTTTGGAGCGGAGAGGCAGCGAGCATGGCAGGAATCCGCCACGCGTCCTCAGTACGGGCGTAATACCGCCCATCTCCCGGGAGTTAAAGTGCAGCAGCAGAGGGGGTCGCGATATAGATCTCAGCTATCGGATGTGAGGGCCGAGATCTGACGGTTGGCGCTCTTCAAATATGGTGGAGTTTTAATGCGCGGGCCCCAAATATAAAATCCATTGTTTTAATGGTTTTGGGGCTTGTTTTATTGGTCTACGGGGTGAGTTTAGTTAGGTTATCAATTAACCCAGGTGGTTAATTAAGTCCTTTGGATGGCGCGGGGGTGGGTTATTAACAAATCCCGAGTGGATCTATTAATCCCCTATTATGCTCAGGCTATAGTCGTATTTCGACCTAGGGCAGGATACTACATATTAGGGTTTTTATGTGATATATACACAACACAGGGATGGGAATAATTTACACGGGATTTATAGAAATAGGGTTAGAGTTAATATGAGAAATATGTTGAAAAAGAGCGCTAAGTTTATAGAGTTTAAAAACTTAGGTTTAAGGAGACAAGTTTACATGTGATTTTGCACAATCTCCTAGGTGACCAGGGTTTCACTTAGGCCTTTTTATGAAATGAGATGGAGTGATTTAGTGACATTAAGCAGATCCTAATATCCTTGGGGGGAGGTTAGTAAGTGATTTTGGGAGAAGTGTGAAGGGAAGTTAGTTATGCCTCACTTGATTTGTAACCAAACAGTTGCCATGGTACTTATGATACCAATAAGATGAACATCTTTGAGAGACAAAATTAATCATAAGCATGCTTCTGAAACACCAAACAACCTACCCAGCCTATTATACCTAACATTTTTTCTTCTTTTTCTTTGGGTGCACTTGGACTGGCAAACCCTCAAAATCTTATTTCTCATCATTACATGATAAACCTATCTAAATCTGCATTTATTTCTTCCAGGGGCTTAGATTGAACTATTGATCTCCTTTGTTTCTCTACCTATCTATTTATCTGCCAAGATTGAATAGTTTGGACAGATCTTATTCTCTATCTCTAAAACCAGTAAATTGAAACATGAACTAGCCAAGATTAAATTGTTTGGCCATCCATTCATGTTAGCATAAATCAACAAGCTGCACACCATCAATTCTTTGCAAAAAGAGAACAATAGTAGCATTTTGGACTTGCACACTTTCATGGTCCTTTATTTGGGGTTCATTTCTTTCATTTTCTTGACCATTTCATTCTTCTTGCCCTTTGATTTTTCTTTTAGGGCATACCTTCTTTACATTTTTTTAAATTTTTTGATTTCTTGAGAATATGGAAAATCTTGGCAACCATACAAAAGGTATGAACATATTAGAGCTCATCAATGTCAATCATGAAAATGACATCTATTGGTATAGAAACCTAACAGTGGCTCCACTTGGGGATGGCTTTCCCTGGTGGAAAGTCAAGAACAGTAGGTCAGACAGCCTTTTCCATAACTCTTGATTTGCTGTGAATTTTCCTTCTGCTGGCTGCTTTCTTAATATGACAGTCAAACTTGTGAAGCTTATGGCCTTCTCTTCGGGCTTCAACTTCAACAATTTGCTGTCCAAATCAAACTGAAATATTACTAAGGATATAGAGTGTACATAATAAGGACAAAATTTCTTCAAATAGCTGGATCAAAGTAGTGTTTCATAATCTGGCCATTAATTGGTCCTTCTCCTGTTTCTGTACCATCCATGTTCAAAAAGTAAGTGTTGTTTCCTTGTAACGCCTGGATGATGTAAGGTTCCTTCCATAGGAGTCAAACTTGCCATGTTTTCCTTTGTCTTCTCTCCTTGAATCCCATTTTAGAACTTTTTCTCCAATGTAGAAATCCTCTGCCTTAGTCCTCTTATCAAATATCTTTTTGAGCTTTTCTTATAGCACTTGAGATCTGTGATATACTTCTTCTCTAGTCTACAGCAAGTGAATTGTCTGATTTATTCTTATTTGAATGTCATTGGGTTCTTCCTGGGCTTCTTGCAGAAATTTCATTACAGGGACTCCCAGAGATGATGGAAATACAACCTCCATGCCATAAACTAGCTCATAAGGGCTAGTTCCAATAGATCTCTTTGTAGTTAATCTGTCTACCCATAGTGCATTTGTAAGCTTATTGTGCCAATTTTTCTTGTTCTCTTCCAGCAATTCCTTAATAATATTGACTAGGATTTTATTTGAAGACTCCGCTAAACCATTACCTTGAGGGTAATAGGCTGTGGAGTGACCTAAAATGATATGGTATTTGTGGAAAAAATTTATCATTTTCCTAGATTTGAAGGCAGCAACATTGTCAGTTATGATATTTTCAGGACAGCCAAAACAGGATAGTATGTTGGTTTCTAAAAATCCTATGATCCCTGTATCATTTGCTTGCCTGGTAGGAATGGCTTCTATCCACTTGGCGAAATAATCTGTGGCAGTGAGGATCCATTTATGCTGGCCAAAGGAGGGAGGATGGATTTCTCCAATGAGATCTAGACCCCATTGTTGGAAAGGCTTTTCAGTTGAAATTGGTTTCAGGGGTAGAGGTAAAAGCTTCCTCTTGCCTTAAAAGATTTGACATTTATGGAAAGGGGTGAAAAATTTCTTCACATCGGCTAACAGGGTGGGCTAATAAAATCCAGCTCTTAGGATTTTATCAGCAGTTGATTTCCAATAAATATGTCCACCACAATCCCCTGCTTGAAATTCTTTGAGCACTTTGTCAGCTTCATCTCTTGTTAAACAATTTAATAAAATACCCTCATGATTTTTATAAAATAAAGCATTATCTAAAATACAAAACTTTGAAGCTTTCATTTTTAAAAATCTCTTCTTTGTTCTGGATAACCCTGGAGGAGCTTGCAAGTTTAATAATACATGAATTATATCAGAATACCAAGGTGATTCTAAGAAGGCCTGATTGATCTGTGGAGTCGCCATCTCCTGTTCATTATCCAGTTCATTGATATCAAGGGCTTGAAAGTTTGTTTCTGTCATGAGTTTAGCTAATCCCTATCCTTTTATGATCTTTGTAGGTTTTATTTCAATTTCATACTCCAAGTTATTAGCTATCCATTTGCCTCTTTTGCCTTCAATTCCCTCTTGAGTTAGAATATCCTTAACCACAACACTTGGTACATAAGCTATTACATGGGAGTATAGTATATAGACTCTGAAATCTTTAATAGCTTTCACCAGTGCATAGGCCTATTTTTCCATGATTTGGTATTTTAAAGATGCATCTCTAAGTGCTTTACTGAAAAATGCTATAGGTTTTTCAGATCCTTGGTCATCTTTCTGTAGTAAAACAACAACAATGGTGTGTTGTGATGCAAATGAAAATATCATGAAGTCTCTATCAAACTTTGGACTTGTAAGGATTGGTGTTCTAGTTAAAGCCATTTTGATTTCTTCAAAAGCTTGTTTGGCTTCTATTGTCCATTTAACCCTGGAATCCCTTTTCAACATGTTGTTCAGCAATTTGATTAATTCAGCCAGATTGGGTATGAATCTCCTTAGGAAGTTGATCTTTCCGAGGAAGGCTTGAAGTTATTTGATATTTCTGGGGTGAGGAACTTGCAGAATGGCTTGTATTCTATCTGGATCAATTCTAATGCCTATTTTGGAGATGATGTGGCCTAACAATTTGCCTTCTTCTAGCCCAAATAGTGACTTCTTAGGGTTTAAATAAATACCATACTTTTTGCATATTAGAAACACTCGTCTCAAATGGTCTAGGTGTTGCTGATCTGTTTTCGAAAATGCAGTAAGGTCATCTAGATATACGACCAAAAAATCATCGCTATCTTTTGCAAAAGCTATGTCCATGTCCCGTTGAAAGGTTTCCCCTGCATTCTTCAGTCCGAAAGGCATTTTTACATATTTGAAAGTTCCCCATGGTGTTGTAAAAGAAGTTTTTTCTTGATCATCGGGGTGGACCAGAATCTGATTAAAACCTGAGAATCCATCTAAAAGTGAAATCCTAGAGGTACCTAACACCCTTTGTAAATTGTGATCCATTTTGGGCAAGGGGTAATTGTCTTTCACAGAAACCTTATTCAGATTCCTTAAGTCCACACACAGTTTGATTTCCCCTGTTTTCTTCCTGGTGGGTACTAGATTGGACACCCATTCTGAAAATTTGATAGGAGCAATTATTCTTGCGTCATACATCCGTTTGATTTATTTTTCAATTAAGGGGAGTAGGACAGGGTTAATTCTTCTTAGTCTCTATTTGAATGGATTCTGATTTTCTTTAAGGGGTATAGTATGTTGAATTGCAGAAGTATCATAAGACTTGAGATCTTTATAGCTCTAGGCAAAAACATCCTAGAATTCTTTGAATAGTTCAACATATTTAAGCTTTTGATCAGGGGGCAAGGTTTTGGACAATTTTATCATTTTTGGATTTTCCTCCATCCCTATGTTGCAGTCTTAAATATCTGCTTTTAGAGGCTGAATTTTGGGTTTCCTTGGGATATCATTAGAATGAAATAAGTCTTCCAAGGGAGTCAATCATTTGGGCAAATGATTATCCTTTAAATCAATAATTTAAGATTCTTCCTCAATGATCTCATCAGTATTTATCCCTTTCAGATCTTGTGTTTCTTTATTGGTGAATTTAGTTGGACGAAGCATTTGATTTTCACTCTCTGCTGAAATGTCTGTTTGTATTTTATTCTTTTGACCAACCATGCCAGCAGTGTCTATGTCTATGTTTGTGCTGGAAAACTCTTCCTCTAGTGTCAAGAAATTAACAATCTGACTGTCATTATCAAACACATGCTAGTTCTTCACATTATTGGGTATGGCTGGCCTGTGTCTAATCTCTGCTATGAACTGATGATTAGGTTCAAACAATAATTTACAAGTGATGGCAAATGTTGCTAAATTGTGAGCATGCAAATTCTGCTTCCTTGGGACTTTAGGCAAGCTGTGTTTTAAGAAATGTGTTGAGGATATCAATTGTTGTTCCTTTATAGGCTCTCAGTCTGGGATCAATTGTGAGGAAGTTTCCTTTTTTTTATTGAATTAATAAATCAGAGTCTCCCAAAACTGATATCTTGTTTGCCCCTAAGTCCTAGCAGTAGGGCTTCATATTTAGCCATGTTATTGGTGCATTTAAAGTTTAACCTATAAGCATGACCCTCAGCATGGTCATTCTCTAGATTGTGCACCCAAATTCCAGCTCTTGCTCCCAATTTGTTAATTGAACCATCAAATTCTAAATACCAAAGGGTTTCATGTTCATAGTCAGTATTAGGGGTCTGAATGATTTGCTTTATGGGCAAATACATATCTTAATTTTTAGCCGATTTTTCTTGATTCTCTGATGTATCGTTATTCTCAGAAACTTCTAGAATGTGAGCACTAGAGTTTTTGTTTGAAATTTCTTCTTGTCCAAGTGTTAAAACTTTGACCTCAGCTGGGGGATTTGTTTTAGCATTAAATAGAATGGAGGAGTCCATATCAGAGTGTATGGAGTAGATGGGAAAATTCTGGGGTTTCTCTTCACTGCTCACTACATATTTCATCAAAGTTTCTAAGTATAACTTCTTTGGTTGACCAAATACTGAAATAGTAGCATACGACATATCCAACTATAATGATCCTTGAAGCTTTGCACCCCAAGATCTAGACAACAACATGCCATATTTGGGTGGAATATCAGCTACCACTACCTCCATTAAAATTGTTTTAGCAGGGTATTGAACTAATGACACACATAAGTCCTTAATCAGTCCTAGACACCTGACCTGGCTTGAGTCAAAAGATAATAAGTCTTTGTAGGGTATGGTAATATCTAGTTCTAACTTCTCCATTACGGATTTGGGCATTAAGTTGTGAGAAGCGCCAGAATCAAACATGGCATTATGGAGTATTTTGTCATGTATGCTTAAACTTACATAGAAGGGAGGAACACCTCCATCTACTGGTTTTCCATTTACCTCAGGTCCAAAAATTAATTCTGGCTGGTCATCAAAGACATTCACTGAATCTTGGTTCACAGAAATTTGAAGTGATTTGCTGATTTGACTTCTATAGACATCATGTTTAGCTAATTCTGACAATGGAATGGCTATCTTTAGTTTGCTTATTTCTGTCTCAATATTGAAAGGTTTTTCACTTTGGATTTTTGTATTTCTGCTAGTGGGATTCTCTTGTTTTGCTAGATTTTCTATGTTTATCTCTATATCAGGAGTGGCATTATTGGCTGAGAGTGCTTTTAGATCAAATTCTAAAGGTTCTTCCACATCTCCTTTAGAAGGAATGGAAGTGGAGGGTTGTCTGTCAATTTGTCATTCACCTGATATATCTTCAATTATTGGATCCTTTGGGTTAGGACTGATTCGAGGAGGAGTTTGTACAGGGGGTTTATTGATTTTACTTTTGTTAGGCTACTTAGCCTCCTTTTGTTTATTGATTTCAGGGACATCTATTCTTCTTCTTCTTAGATTGTATTGTTTGTGGACTTCATAGATTGCTGTATCATATCCCTCCCTAAAATCAAATGACTCACCTGACTGTGTTTGGAATTTTTCAAGAGTGTGAGCTTCTTGGTCTTCTCGGGTTAGGAAAACCTGTTGTTCATTGTTGAGGCCCATTAAGTTGATTTGAGTGTCTTCCGGTGGTTCTTCAGAAGTTGAGGCTTTAGTAAAATTTTCTTGAAATGGGGGCCTAATATTTTGATCAAGTCCAGACTTTCCAATGTTAGGGTTCTGATTCTTCCTAAAGTTTGGATTTCTTGCAGTGTTGGGTTGGCCATCCTAAGAGGACTTGCTCTCAATGGTTTCTACTCTATCCCCAAGTCTGCCCATTCCTTTAATGATAACATCTAATTTATGTTCAAAGGCAGAGGGCTCTTCCTTAAAAGGTATCCTCCTTTCAGTAGCTCATTTAGAAATCAGGTTGGCCTCAACACTGACAGCTATGCTCTGCATCTCTTCTAGGTTCCTAGGCGCTCTTTTCCTAAGTTGATATGCCATATCAGAGTCAAAAGCATCAGGGAATTTAATCAGGGCTAAATCAAGAGGAGGTCTAATATTTTGGGGAATAACATTGTAAACATTATTGAATCTGGTGCAGTAATCTTGAATAGTTTCTTGTGCACCTATTTTCAAGCCTTCATATTCTGATAAAATGTGGAGAGGATATTTCTTTTTCTCCCATCTATTCAAGAAGGTATGATAAAGAGCTTGTGGATCATTTATACTGTTTACAGGGAGGGCTCTAAACCAAGTCCTAACATCTCCAGTCAAGCTTTGAACAAAAATTTTCATTCTAACATCGTCATCATCAACTTCATATATTTCAAAATAATCTATCATTTTCTTAGTATGCTGTTGGGCTGTGTATGCGCCTGTACCATCAAAAGGAGTGATTTTGCTTTGATAGTCCTAGGGCATAGCCCCTAGATTGGCAGGTAAGTTCAGAGGAGCATATCTATTTTCCATGTTAACAAGGATATGTGTGACAATAGGTGCAGTAGGGACAACAACAGGGATATGGACAGTGGATGGAAGAATGGAAGGAGTGGTTTGAGGTTGGGAAAAGTGAGGAGGTGATGGTGAACTTGGAAAAGGGGTAGTAATGACAGGAAGATTTGGTGTTTTTTCAGAAATAAGCTCAGGTTGGATGGAGCTCTGCAAATGTCTATCAAGATGTGCAACAACAACTTCAAGCTGCAATTTTTCAAGGAATGTAGGATCTTGAACTGTGTGGATTAATCTAGATTCAGAAAAGGTCTCAAATGAAGGATTTTCAAAATAATTAGCAGAAGGTAGATTCTCAAGGTGAATTGACTTCATAGGACATGATTTTGACCTGGATAGAGGCCGAGAAATAACAAAATTTTCTGGGCTTTCTTGTGTTCTAAAATTTTTAGGAATCATGTTAGAATTATCAAACACAGGTGGTGGATTTGGATTAGGGTGTGATCTGGTGTAACGAATCCTATCTGAAGCCAGTCTTGTAAGTGTATTTTTGGTTTTTCTGTAAATGTATTTGATAACACAAATTTAACAGTTTCTTCAAGAGATTTTGAATATGGAAATTATGAACTTTCTTAAAGACTTTAAAGAAGGAACTAATAAAGTATTTAAAACCAGCTATCCAATCTATAAGTTAGACCAGAGATAGACTGAGGTAGCATTTATTTACTTCTGCCATTGCAAAGCAATAACATTTCAAAGGCTTCTTGGCTAGCTTTAGGCTCTGTCTGTAGCTTCTAAAATGGATAACAGTAACAAATAAATGTTCGATCCCTAGCGGAGTCGCCAATGATGTTATCACTCAGGTTGTTCTTAAAAGTTGTGAGAAAGGGAATATGGCCGAGGTAACCACTAACCAACCTTTTAGACATAAATTCTAGCCAATCTATATCCAGAGAGGGCTCTCTCTTTATGATTTAACTTTGTTTTGAAAGATGTTAGGCTAGTTATGATGTTCAGGGGTTTTGTTTGTTTGTTGGATGGTGAGATTCAATAAAACAGAGGTGTAAATCTGAGAAGTTCAGTCCATTGGGCTAATGGTTTCTATGAGGATGAATTACTGGTTACGGTTTGCAACAGAGGATGGCACTACACAACAAGGTAATCAAACATGGAACAATTTTAAAGGCTAGAATCGGATGAAATGGATTCTAACTAATGAAGGGCAATTAAGAATCCTTCATCATATATATAGAGGGAAAGTGAATGATTACTACTAAGAAGCAGTCATGAATTCCTTAGCAAATAATCAAAATGATAGAATCAAGGGAAACATGAGTAGTTAAGAATTCACCGTTTATACTTAATTTTGAAGAAAACACAGAGAATAATAAAGATTGAACACAGAGTGCAGTTAAACAAATTCTGAGTTAATCTTTCTCTTTATTATTCAGACCATGAAACACAGATGACATAATAGACAAGATAACTATAAAACAAGAGATATAAAGGTACTCATTGATTCATAGTTTGATTCAAGAATTCTATAACAATTCCTCTGCTATCAATTCTGCATCCAGATAGTTCAGCAACAACTGATTCCAATAGATTTTGTATTCAGTATTACAACGCAGTCTAAGAAATGCATCACCAACCCCAAATACTTCGAATGAGGAGGTATTTATACAAAATATGTTTACAAAATATCTAACTGAGATAATATCTAGTGATGAGTTATTGTTTTTATAAGAGATGGAGACACGTAGTCTTGAAAATAGGGCTGAAATAAATGAAGAAATAAATGATGCTGTGTTGGCTACATGTGCTAGAGGTAGGTTCTGTGAGTCGGTCTACAGCTGTATTCCACTGATACTTTGTGCTGATTGTTGCGGTCTGTTCGGGTGTCTTTAATTCTGATTTGATATGCTCGTATTTGTCTAACCCTCATTTATTTCTTTTCTCTGCAACATGGTACAAAACTTTGAATTCACCCAAGATACCAAAGATAAGTTCATAGTATTCCTAACATATCTCGCCACCACTCTGGTTCTGGTAGTTTATGTCTCTGCAGCTTTCTTAAAGTCTCATCAGTCTCGGTGTACTTGTAGAAATTAGGTGGGATAGTGAACAAATGTTTCACCTGATGCTCAATGTAAAACAAATTCTCCAATTTATTATAAAGGGCTTGGCCAAATGGGAGTGCTCTCTCTGTTGAAGTACTTGATGATGCATTAACTTGATTAGCTGCATATTTGTTCAACTTGTGCGTGTATTCTACATGTCTCATTAGGCGTTCATTACTTCCCAATGGACTTGGCAAACCTTTTTCCTACAAAATTGCAAATCTTTCTGTAAAAGAATCAATCTCCACCTGCATGTCTTGGCATCTCCTTTCTAGGTTTTGCATCAGAGTTCTCATAGTTAGAACTTTTTTGATATGTAGAATGGTGCCTCTCCTGTCTCTAATTTGCAGTGCCTCCAGTTATTCACTGGTCTTGGTGTTCAAAAAATGTATTAGCCTGTTTTCTTGTTCAGGCATCCACCCCAATAAAGTTCTTGCCTTTTGTATCTCTACTTGGGCTACTGCTATCAGGTTAATATGCTCATAAATAACATGAATAGATCTCCACACAGTACTAAGGGACTGATTGATGTTGGCCCACAAAATGCCTTTGATTTCTCCTAGAGGTTTATCTAAAGAGAGATCCTTTTCCATTGCTTTCACCTTGTTTTCTAATGCTTTAACTTCTCTTGTTCTTTCTGCCACAGTCATTTTGGATTTTTCATAACTTATTTCTAATTTTGCCAATTTCTCTTTGGCCTCTTTCAATTATGATATTTGGAGTTTTAATTCCTCCATGGATTTTATTAATTCCTTTGTGGTCATGCCAGTACTGCTACCTGCTGCTGTTGTTGCTGCTACTATGGCTGCTGGAACAACGAGAGGTAGTCTTGCGGCAACTGTTGAAAGGGCAGTTGCGACTGCAAGGATTACTTTAGGTGGCTGGGAGATTGACTCTCCCTGCTTCTCTTTCAGTGTTGTCTCTAATGCTTGCTCAATATCAGTTAACCTTTCATTGAGCTTCATTAGCAGCTCCATCATTTCTTCCTCTGACTTCTGCTGGACCACCTCTGTTGTTTGTGGATGCATAGTAGGAGGCAATTTCAACTGTTTTCTCAAGGCAGCAATATCTTCCTCTTTCTTCTTCATCAGTGCCTTTATGCCCTTTTCATCCTTTGGATCATGTTCTAGCTCAATAATGATCTCCTCCAGAGATTTTATCCTATTGTCCTTAGCAAGAGAAGAGGCTTTCTCCAAATCTAGTTGAACAGATGTGTTCTCCAAAGAGTTTTGCAATCTATGAGCCAACATAGCTTTATCAGCTAGTGTGGAATAGACCATCTCTCCAGTCTGTTTGTGCAGCTCAATCTGGTCCATAGGAGGAATGTCCTTAGCCATGACCTCCAGATTTGTCCTAATGTAGTCAGCTGCTAACTGTGGTTGCTGCACTTTGGGCTTAAAATAACTCATGAACATCTTGCCCTCTTTAATGTCATAGGCAGACATCAACCTTTGCTGGTTTGTGGGGGCCATCTTAAGATATTGATTGTAAATCTGCATTTTGAGTGGGTCATTCCTTGCTTTTATCTCTATAAATGTTCTTTTGATATCAGAGGCATGCTTGCTTTGTGGCCTGGTGGATGAAACTTCCACACTATGCTGCCTCTCTAGCTCCTACCTGTGCGAGCTAGTTGATGTGTCCACTATTGGGGAAGTCTGCTGGTTGACTACCCTTTCACCTCTCAGACTGCCGGTTGTATCTTCAAAGATTTCCTCTTAAGAGTGAGGATTGAGTCTTTGCCTCTTTGCACCCGGCTATTCTACAGGTCCACTCATGGGTGTGGGGTCTTCCCTGTCTCTCTTTTTGCCTTTTTCCTCATTTAGAGGAGTCTGTAATGCAGGAACCTTTGCTGCTTTTGTTTGTACTGGAGGAATTTTCTCTTGCTAACCTATCATTTCTGGTTGCTCTATGTCTGCCACTTGCTTTCCCTTATAGATCCCTGTACCTACTGTGTTGGCTTCTTGTACGAGCTGCTGAGAAGTTCCAGCAGAGGATGTTCCAACTCCGGCTTGTTGAGATAGCTTGAAAGATACCTGTCCAAAAGAGTCCAGGTCAAGGGTTTTTTCAAGGTCTTTCATAGCTCTTTCCATTTCCTCTTGCTCAGTAATCTTTTCTATTAATGTACCCTCTATCCACTCATCTTCATTAGAAAACTGTTCTATTTCAGGGCTTTTATGGTGTACATAAGCTGACAGCCTGTTTCTTACTCTTCTGTCACTTATAAAGCTAGTTGGGTCATAAGGCACACACACAAAGCTCTTGTTTAATTTCAGTTTTTCCCCCAATATTTTATCAGCATCTTCCCATGCCTCCCTTTTATTGAGGACATAAGGGCCTAATTGGGTTTTAATTCTCAGTTGTGCCTTTTTCTTTTCACTACAAAAATGGGTTAAATCTACATTGATAAGCTGCCTGAAGTATTCCAGTGCAAATAGTCTCATAGGCACAAATTTGGGTAGCTTGTAGGGGCACAGTTCGCAGCCATATATCCTAATTTCAGTGTGATTCTGGTACAAGTACCAGTCACCTATTTTGTACTATCTGGAAAGTTGTAAAATCTTCTTTATATTAGCAGAGAGCCTAGGAGGAGGAGCTCCTACTAATAGAGTGGTGGTTGGATATACAAACAGGTCAATGAACGCACAGTAGGTGTAAGGGGAATCATGGACATCGTGGAAGACTGAAGTCCAAAAGATCACAAACCTCCTCTCTCCTTTGGAATCTAATTTTCTGATGGGAAATGAAAAGCTGTCTGGTTGATAATATAGCAGAAGGTGATATATGAATGAGGAGTATTTGAAGACTCCTTCTCTGTATAGATTTATGAATTGCTCATTGATTTTGTTAGCAATAAAGGTTGCATAGTCATACTTAATAGCAGGGTGCTGTCTTGGAGTAAAAATTGGCAGTAGGACTAAGGTCGTCTCATCAACAAATTCACTGGTTTTGAATCCCAAGATGAAGGATATCATATCAATAAGGAGTTTTCCTATTTTGGTGAACCAAACATGCACATATGGAGGTGGTCCTCGGTGCTGGAAGTCTGGTCTCATGAACATTTGTGCAATACAGGTTATCTCTACTTGGGGCAATTGAGAGGCTTGCTCAAGAAAAAATCCCATGGAAAGAGAAGCCAGAGGCTGAGTGGGTTTGAAGTGTAACATCTCATTGATAGACTCAGTAGTTATGTAAAAAAGGACAGTTTGGTATGGGGTTATAACTGCTTTGGTGACAGGGTCATAATTAGCACAACAATGGTGGATAATATCTGGGAAGACATTGATTGAGGGGAGGTAATACCTAGGGAGATTGGATTCCCATATTCCATAGATGTTAGAGTTACTGAGATGACTATTCCTAACTCTGTAGAATGCTTGGAGGTGGTTCATGTCACCAGATAAATCTTTAATCTGAAAATCTCCGTCAGCTAAGGGTTACCAATTCTGGTCTTTATTAGGTGCAGTGAGGGGCACAACATTGAGGGCCACAGGAGCTTCCATTTTTGGTTTTTGTGTTTTTAAACAGGAATTTTGGGCTTCAGGGTAGAAATGGGAGAAACAACAGTCCTGGGTATATTTGTATGAAGGAAACAGGCTGAATTTAACTTGAATTTGACTCCTTGGGCAAAATTTACAGAGGAAAGCTGAAATTTACAGGTTTCGAGAAGAGAATTGAGGTAAATACCTGACTTTAAAGGTGAACTATGTACTTTGCAGGTTGCAGGACGAGCTGGAGAGCAGGATGTTGAACTTTGTTGGCTAGGTAGCGGACTGTAAGCCTTGAGCAATGAATTGGACGTAATTAGCATGCAAACAGGTCCGCAGTAACAATGGGTGAAAATGACAGTTTTGCGATATTTAACAAAATTTGGCTTTCGCGAGGATTTTTGGCGCTTTTTGGTCGGATGACGTCATCGTGACTGGACATTTTGTCGCGTAGTGGAGGGTATGGAAGGGTGACGTGGAGGTGGCATCAAGTGATGTCAGGTGAGGGCTCAGCGGGAGGGCGGTATGCGGTTTCCTCCTGCACCGCTTATGGCCCAGAGTAGTTTGGAGAGGAGAGGCAACGAGCATGGCGGGAATGCGCCACGCGTCCATAGTACAGGCGCAATACCGCCCATCTCACAGGAGTTAAAGTGTAGCGACGAAGGGGGTTGCGATATAGATCTCAGCCGTCGGATGCGAGGGTCGAGATCTGATGGTTGGCGCTCTTCAAAGATGGCAGAGGTTTAATGTGTGGGTCCCAAACATCAAATCCATTGTTTTAATGGTTTTGGGGCTTGTTTTATTGGTCTACGGGGTGAGTTTAGTTAGGTTATCAATTAACCGGGATGGTTAATTAAGTCCTTTGGTTGGCACGGGGGCAGGTTATTAACAAATACCGAGTGGGTCTATTAATCCCCTATTATGCTCAGGCTATAGTCGTATTTCGACCTGGGGTAGGATACTACATATTGCGGTTTTTATGTGATACATACACAATACAGGGATGGGAATAATTTACACGGGATTTATAGAAATAGGGTTAGAGTTAATATGAGAGATATGTTGAAAAAGAGCGCTAAGTTTATAGAGTTTAAAAACTTAGGCTTAAGGAGACAAGTTTACATGTGATTTTGCACAATCTCCTGGGTGACCAGGGTTTCACTTAGGCCTTTTTATGAAATGAGATGGAGTGATTTAGTGACATTAAGCAGATCCTAATATCCTTGGGGGGAGGTTAGTAAGTGATTTTGGGAGAAGTGTGAAGGGAAGTTAGTCATGCCTCACTTGATTTGTAACCAAACAGTTGCCTATGATACCAATAAGATGAACATCTTTGAGAGACAAAATTAATCATAAGCATACTTCTGCAACACTAAACTGCCTACCCAACCTATTATACCTAACATTTTTTCTTCTTTTTCTTTGGGTGCACTTGGACTGGAAAACCCTCAAAATCTTCTTTCTCATCATTACATGATAAACCTATCTAAATCTACATTTATTTCTTCCAAGGGCTCAGATTGAAGTGTTGAGCTCCTTTGTTTCTCTACCTATCTATTTATCTGCCAAGATTGAACAGTTTGGATAGATCTTATTCTCTATCTCTAAAACCAGTAAATTGAAACATGAACTAGCCAAGATTAAATTGTTTGGCCATCCATCCATGGTAGCATAAATCAACAAGATGCACACCATCAGTTCTTTGCAAAAATAGAACAGTAGTGGCATTTTGGACTTGCACACTTTCATGGTCCTTTGTTTGGGGTTCATTTCTTTCATTTTCTTGACCATTTCATTCTTATTAACCTTTGATTTTTCTTTTAGGGCATAACTTCTTTATATTTTTTTTAAATTTTTTGATTTCTTGAGAATATCAAAAACCTTGGGAACCAGACAAAAGGTATGAACATAATAGAGCTCATCAATGTCAATCATGAAAAATGACACCTATTGGTATAGGAACCTAACAGTGGCTCCACTTGGGGATAAATTTCCCTGGTGGAAAGTCAAGAACAGCAGGTCAAACAACCTTTTCCATAAATCTTGGTTGTGCTGTGAATTTTCCTTCTGCTGGTTACTTTATTAATACGACAGTCAAACTTGTGAATCTTATGGCCTTCTCTTCGGGCTTCAACTTCAGCAATTTGCTGTCCAAATCAAACTGAAATATTATTAAGGATATAGTATGTACATAATAAGGCAAAAATTGCTTCAAATAGTTGGATCAAAGTAGTGTTTCAACATCCAGCCATTAATTGGTCCTTCTCCTGTTTCTGTACCATCCAGGTTCTTCAAAAAGTAAGTGTTGTTTCCTTGTAAATCCTGGATGATGTAAGGTTCCTTCCATAGGAAGTCAAACTTCCCATGTTTTACTTTTTCTTCTCTCCTTGAATCCCATTTTAGAACTTTGTCTCCAATGTAGAAATCCTCTGCTTTAGTCCTCTTATCAAATATTTTTTTGAGCTTTTCTTATAGCACTTGAGATCTGTGATATACTTCTTCTCTAGTCTACTGCAAGTGAATGGTCTAATTTATTCTTATTTAAATGTCATTGGGTTCTGCTTGGGCTTCTTGCAGAAATTTCATTACAGGGACTCCCATAGATGATGGAAATACAACTTCCATGCCATAAACTAGCTCATAAGGGCTAGTTCTAATAGATCTCTTTTTAGTTAATCTGTATGCCCATAGTGCATTTGTAAGCTTCTTGTGCCAATTTTTCTTATTCTCTTCCAACAATTTATTAATAATATTGACTAGGCTTTTATTTGAAGACTTCGCTAAACCATTACCTTGAGGGTAATAGGTTGTGGAGTGACCTAAAATGATATGGTATTTGTGGCAAAAAATTATCATTTTCTTGGATTTGAAGGCAGCAACATTGTCAGTTATGATCTTTTCAGGACAGCCAAAATGGGACAGTATGTTGGTTTCTAAAAATCCTATGATCACTATATCATTTGCTTGCCTGGAAGGAATCGCTTCTATCCACTTGGCAAAATAATCTGTGGCAGTGAGGATCCATTTATGCTGGCCAGAGGAGGGAGGATGGATTTCTCCAATGAAATCTAAACCCCATTGTTGGAAAGGATTTTCAATTGAAATTGGTTTCAGGGGTAGAGGTAAGAGATTCCTCTTGCCTTGAAAGATTTGACATTTATGGAAAGAGGTGACAAATTTCTTCACATCGGCAAACAAGGTGGGCCAATAAAATCCAGCTCTTAGGATTTTATCAGCAGTTGATTTCCAATAAAGATGTCCACCACAATCCACTGCATGAAATTCTTTGAGCACTTTGTCAGCTTCATCTCTTATTAAACAATTTAATAAAATACCCTCATGATTTTTCCAAAATAAAGCATTATCTAAAATACAAAACTTTGAAGCTTTCATTTTTAAAAATCTCTTCTTTGTTCTAGATAACCCTGGAGGAGCTTGCAAGTTTAATAATACATGAATTATATCAGCATACCAAGGTGATTCTAAGAAGGCCTAATTGATCTGTGGAGTCGCCATCTCCTGTTCATTATCCAGTTCATTGATATCAAGGGCTTGAAAGTTTGTTTCTGTCATGATTTTAGCTAATCCCTGTCCTTTTATGAGCTTTGTAGGTTTTATTTCAATGTCATACTCCAGGATATTAGCTATCCATTTGCCTCTTTTGCCTTCAATTCCCTCTTGAGTTAGAATATCCTTAACCACAGCACTTGGTACATAAGCTATTACATGGGAGTATAGTATATAGACTCTGAAATCTTTAATAGCTTTCACCAGTGCATAGGCCTGTTTTTCCATGATTTGGTATTTTAAAGATGAACCTGTAAGTGCTTTACTGAAAAATGCTATAGGTTTTTCAGATCCTTGGTCATCTTTCTGTAGTAAAACAACAACAATGGTGTGTTGTGATGCAAATGAAAATATCATGAAGTCTCTATCAAACTTTAAACTTGTAAGGATTGGTGTTCTAGTTAAAGCCATTTTGATTTCTTCAAAAGCTTGTTTGGCTTCTACTATCCATTTAACCTTGGAATCCTTTTTCAACATATTGTTCAACAGTCTGATTAATTCAGCCAGATTGGGTATGAATCTCCTTAGAAAGTTGATCTTTCCGAGGAAGGCTTGAAGTTCTTTGATATTTCTGGGGTGAGGAACTTGCAGAATGGCTTGTATTCTATCTGGATCAATTCTAATGCCTTCTTTGGAGATGATGTGGCCTAACAATTTGCCTTCTTCTAGCCCAAATAGTGACCATTAGAAACACTTGCCTCAAATGGTCTAGGTGTTGCTGATCTGTTTTCGAAAACGCAGTAAGGTCATCTAGATATACGACCAAAAAATCATGGCTATCTTTTGCAAAAGCTATGTCCATGGCCTGTTGAAAGGTTGCCCTTGCATTCTTAAGTCCGAAAGGCATTTTTACATATTTGAAAGTTCCCCATGGTGTTGTAAAGGCAGTTTTTTCTTGATCATCAAGGTGCACTAGAATTTGATTAAAACCTGAGAATCCATCTAAAAGTGAAATCCTAGAGGCACCTACCACCCTTTGTAAAATGTGATCCATTTTGGGCAAGGGGTAATTATCTTTCAAAGAAACCTTATTCAGATTCCTCAAGTCCACACACACTCTGATTTCCCCTGTTTTCTTCTTGATGGGTACTAGATTGGACACCCATTCTGAAAAATCTGATAGGAGCAATTATTCCTGCCTCATACATCCGTTTGATTTCTTTTTCAATTAAGGGGAGTAGGACAGGGTTAATTCTTCTTAGTCTCTGTTTGAATGGCTTCTGATTTTCTTTAAGGGGTATAGTATGTTGAATTACAGAAGTATCATAAGACTTGAGATCTTCATAGCTCCAGGAAAAAACATCCTGGAATTCTTTGAACAGTTCAACATATTTAAGCTTTTGATCAGGGGGCAAGGTTTTGGACAATTTTATCATTTTTGGATTTTCCTCCGTCCCTATGTTGCAGTCTTCAATATCTGCTTTTAGAGGCTGCATTTTGGGTTTCCTTGGGATATCATTAGAATCAAATAAGTCTTCCAAAGGAGTCAATCCTTTGGGCCAATGATTATCCTTTAAATCAATAATTTCAGATTCTTCCTCAATGATCTCATTAATATTTATCCCTTTCAGATCTTGGATTTCTTTATTGGTGAATTTAGTTGGATGAAGCAGTTGATTTGCACTCTCTGCTGAAATGTCTGTTTGTATTTTATTCTTTTGATCAATCATGCCAACAGTGTCTATGTCTATGTTTGTGCTGGAAAACTCTTCCTATAGTGTCAAGAAATTATTAATCTAATTGTCATTATCAAACACCTGCTTGTTGGGTTGTGTTATATTCTTTCCACATAGTTAATAGGGGGTTTGAGGGGTACCCGTAACCCCACTTTATGGGGTCCGGGGTAGCGCCCCAGAAAATTTTGGTTTTGGACCCTATGTTAGGTTGGGCGGACCCACCTATGGTTTTGTGCATGATTTTTGCACATGTTTTTTGGACGTGATGGTTTTCGGTCCATGGTTTTGGACATGATGGTTTTTGGTACATGGTATTGGATGCTTCGGCATGTATAAATATGTATTGTAGCATTGAAATAAACATAATGAAAAATCAAGCTGGTAGTCCCAGTTTTGGGATCCAAGGAAAAATCTCTGTGCATATGTGTTTTTATGTGTTATGCTGTTGGGAGGGTTCATGTTGGGTATTTACCACTCCTTAATTGGGGAGAGGATTATGCATTACAAGAAGTTTTTTGGTTTTTACCCCCTTGCACCCTGGTATCCTTCATCCTCTTCAACTCTCGAAGTTGATGGAAATGATGCCTATAATGACCATATTCCTCGCAAATAGCAAAATCATGGTTAGTTCATAGACTAGTTTTCTTGTTTTTCTATTTTGGATTATTATTGTTCTAACCTTGGTTTTAATTATGGTTGGGGTTGTCCCTAGCTTGTGCCCATGGAGGTTGTTGTTGGTTGGTGTCCCCCTGTCCAAGTTCCCCTTTCTTCTTGTTCTTTCTTTTCTTCTTAGTGGTATTATGTGGATTTGTCATATTCAAATGTTTGAATGAAAACTATTGTTGGGGAAAGAATCTTATAAAAAATTAACCCCAGTATTAGTTTGAAATAGTGGGCTATTATGTTGGGGTGCTGGAAAGGGAAAATAAGGATTCTCCATGTCCTTGGTTGGAATATGTGCTATCAGAAGTGGAAACCAATTCCTCAGACCTAGGAGGGTGTTGACCTCTTTGTGTGGGAGGGTACTGAAAACCCTGCATGGGAAGGTATTGGCTACCTTCCGTGGGAGGGTATTAGTTGATGTGCATAGCGGGATTCTACATAGGTGCAGGTTGAGTAGGGAAATATCCCGTGTTGGATGATGGTTGTACTGCAGGTGTGGGACCATATGGTTGATAAGAGGTTTGGCCACTGTACACATTTCTACATTGTTGGTAAGTGTTTCTAGGTTGATTTTGAGTTATGGCTCTGATCAACCCATCTACAACATTTGATGCTCCTAGTACTCTAGTCTAAAATATGGGATACAAGGATAATCTAGGAGGACATGGTAGAGGTATCCTGACTATGTGTATATGACCTCAAATTGTTGGATTTGTAGATAACCTCTTCCTCATTTTTAGGCCATGTGGAAGCGACATATTTTGAGATTTTTGAGGTGAAGGATCTCAAAAATAAGTCGAGGAGTAGTCTTGCTTCTATATAAGCCTTGCAAAAATGACAACATTTCCACCATTCCTGGATATGGTCAAATATGCATGGCTGACATTTGTTTTAAATGTGTGAGAAGCTCCAATCCCTAGTCCTGGTGGATTGGGAGTTGGAAAAATGTCATAAATTCCATAGAAAGAGAGTCAAAGGTTGCATGGGAACCTGAAGCCTCTCCTATGTACAATTTCGTTGTTGGACATATGAGGGTGTGCTGAAATATTTGTAGGCAAATAGAGTCATTAGTGATGTTGTTGGATGAGCACCAAAGGTGAAAAGTCATAACATGGTTTCCTGAGTCTTCCCATTGTTTCCATTCAAATTTGGAATATCAAAAGGTAACTTTGTAGGCATGGGTCGCGAATCCTGACCATGTGCAATGGAGTCATTGGTTAGCTTGCTTAAATATGGAAGATTTAAGGAAGCTAAAAATGGGACTTGGCTTTTATTTTCCATTGTGAAATGATTTTGTATAGCAATATTTAAAGGAGTTCCCTGCGGGAAGTATGAGAGGGGTTACCCTAGTGGGAACCACGTGGACTCTCTGGAGGTGTCATGTGTGGGCTCCCCAAAGAGGTAGTGTGTGGATTCCCCTGAGGGGTGGTGAAAGGAGTACTTTGAGGGGGAGGGTTCCAGATCAAATTTACACTGATAAAGTATGATCTTATTATGGTGGTTGTGTGATGTCTTCTACACGTAAATGGCAAAAGACTAGGAACACCTCTCGGTAATGGGGGGAGGTTTTGAAAATGCCTGGAGCAAAGGGGAACCATGGGGTCCACTATCATGTCAAGTGTGTGTCACTTTTGGTGATTATGGAAGGGGATATATATCAAAGAAAAATCACATGCATAAAACAAAGCGAAAAATAAATGGTTACTTTCCCTTTAAGCTATGCTATATGACAAATCAAATAAGAAAAATGGTTTTTTGTTTGTTTTTGCATATGATAAAAAAATTCTATGAAGACCTAGTCGTCCTTACTACTCTTAAAGTAACTGGACCTTGTGGAGATATATTTTATAACGAGTACTAGGGCCATGTCCCGAAAGAACTAGTTAAGATTCCAGTAGCCAAAACAATCAACCAATGCAATGAATGAGGCTTTAGTGATTCCCGCACCTCCATATATAGGGAAATGATGCCCTAATATTAGTCACTAATATATCTTCGTTCCACATGAGAAGTCAAGCCTTTATCTTATTGGTAATCATTTACTTATACCTAGCACTATACAGGTCGGGTAGCCCCATATAGTACCAGATGCACTAGACTTAACCTGAACCCCCTCTACATCGAGTCTCTAACATGCTTGGGTAGTCTTTTCCCCGGGATGATGAAGGATTTGAAGGATCAACATCTATGTTTCAAAAATGTAGAATGACCATGGCAACTTATGGGATACCTAACCCTAATGGTCCTAACCTGAACTATAAAATGCTTTATGGCCCCTGTGGGAAAATTTAGTTGCTTGAAGTTATGGTTGCTTTTAGGGGTCTTTCTTCACTTATGGTGTGAAAATTTAAGCCATAATAAACTAAGTACAAAAGATTTAGAAACTAGATGCCCTTTGTAAAAATCTTAGAGAATCTTAGTGTGTGATGTGTGATGTGTACGCAAGTGGAAAACTAAACACGAAAAGTGTGAGAAGATGTGGATATGCAATGATCCTTTACAATATCATCTAATTACACTAAGTTGTTATTGTTCCTTGCATGAAAAAAAAACATATGTGGATAATGGGATACTTCCTTCCTTCATGTTACACTATGTGTGCCTAAAGGGAGATGGAAAACTAAGTGCTTTAAGAAAGCTTTCATATGCAATCCCGGGATAGTCTAAAAGACACAAGAAAAGAAGAGGATACTCACATTCTTTAGTAACACTTAGTCCTAGTCCCAAAAACTCATGAAATAAAAATGCTTTGGTTAGTAAACAAGGTATGTGGATGATGGGCCACTTACTCATTTACTAATTAAGCTATGTGACCTGTGAAGAATAGCAAAATAAATTGAAAATGATGTGTGGAATGTGGCCACTTACTTTTTCCCTTAATTTATCTATGTGATAAATGCATATGAAAACCAAATATTATGTAATTAATATACTAATAATGATTAGTAAAGCAACTAGGCAAGATGAACTAACTAGACAAAAATATGTAGACGTGAAGGAAATTCCCAAAAGGTTGCCAAACTCCTAAGAAAGAAAAATTACAATGGTTTGGTGTGCTCTCTGTAAACCGCATGGGTTTTCCCGTGCACAGGTGCGCGAACTACACGTCTTTCTGCAAAAAAGGTTGCACAATCGGCTAAAACAATTGAACAAACAAGTTTCTCAACCAAGAACAAGTCCAATAGGTTGTGAAAAAATTCCAAAGAGGTGATAGAAGCACTATAGAATGAAAATGCAGAGAGAAGGTCCTGCAAAAACAACCCTTAGATCAAATAAATGCAACTAGTGGAGTCGCCATCTTATAGTGGTGTTTTGTTGCTATGGAGTACCAAATACACCTTCCTTGGAGTTATTGTTGTTTCCTACAAGGAAAATATAGGCAATTGGTTGTTCTTAGTGGAAAAACATAGATAAACTAAGCACTGTATGTAGTGAAAAATAATGCATATATCAACTTTAAACTAAAAAATAAGAAATAAACACAAACAATTCTGAATGGAGCAGACATATAGAAACAAAGTAATGGAAAAGGGTTCCCTTTATTGACTGCTGAATGTAGATGAAATACAATAGATCAATCAAAGACACTTGGAGAGATTTGTTTAAGAAATGGTGCTCAAAAATCCTCAACAAGGAGGCTCCTTTCCACAATCTCTTTGCAAGATTCCTCTCTCTCTTAAAGAAGTATGAAGACTCTCTCAATGATGAAATCCTCTTCTCAATGAAATGTTTGATTGCTAGGAGGAAATTTTGGTAGCATAATAATGCTTTGCTTCTTCCTGTTATTAGCTGTCCTAGAACTTGTATTTATAGAGTTTCTTGGTCACTCCTCCTCCCCTTGGTTCATTAATGTGGTGGTTCACCTCATAAATGACATGCGAGCTACCAATTCCTTGCCTTTAAGGCTTCTTGGGGCTCAAGGCTTGCATTTGTCAGCCCATCATATCAAGATTTTGAGTGTTTCTCAAGCAAGTTCGTGACATGAGGTGTTGACTGGATGTTTCCACGACCACGTGACTATCAAAGAAACATCCACACGACCACAAATTTTTGGTAATGGTGCACCCACTCAATCCATTTTTTTAATTTGAACCTTAGGAAATCTTTTAATTTTTGTCTTCATGGTGTTTCCAGCTGAAAATTTCACCCCTCAATGTGTTGTTCATTGAATTTGAGTGTCTCTTAATGCATATAGATGAGTGTACAATTTCCATACGATAACAATACCTTAGCAACTTCATGAATTTCTGACCACATTCCTCCATGGTGATATTACCCAATTTTAGCTTAAATAATTATTGCATCTTCTTCTCATAACAGTCTTGAGATAAATGTTTCCTTTGAAAGTATTCCTTATTTTTTTCCATGTTAGCCTCCTTTTGTCCACATGATTAACTTCCTTAAGTTGTTTCCACTTTGTGTGAGCCTTACCCTTCAACTAGTATATAGAAATTCAAACTTCCATATTTGAAGAGTAATCAAACAACTACAAATACCTCCACTTCTCCAATAACTAGGCCTCAACTTGTTTTCCCTTTTTTTGCTCTTCATTAAAAGTGAGATCTTCAATCTTGTTCAACTACCCCTGCAAGTTGTCCATGTGAGACCTTCTCTTGCTGGCTCTCCTCACATGTGATACACTAGGGATATTGTCAATTTTTGAGGTGGTGTAATCTCTCTTGCATAACTTCCTTCCTACATACAAATATCCATGGTCATCACTCTTAACTTGTATCAAACTTCCAAAACCTCATTCATTAGAATTTTTCTCAAATTTTCAAGCTTGCCTAAACTCATATTGCTAGTCTAGTTGTTGTCCACAACATGACTAAGCCTGCTACTGGTGACCTTTGACATAAATTTATTCCTGTGACTCTTGCATGACTTCCTTCCCGCATACAAATATTGTTGGTCATAACTCTTAACTTGGTGAACTTACAACACCTCATATTATTAAAAAAAATCTTAGTTTTTCGAGCTTACGTAGACTCATCTTGTTGGTCTAGTTGTTTTCCAGCACGCAACTAGGCCCCCCACCTATTACCTTTGACATAAATTTGTATACGTATTTGATTATATATATCTATATATATATATATATATATATATATTATATATATAGATATATATAATATCATTTTGACATAAGATTGATATATACCTTATGAAACTCTCCATATTCGACCTGTGTATGCAAAATATTTTGCATAAAACCATATATTGCTTCCTGAATTAAACTGCATACAAATATGTAATATGGAAGTTTATAATATGGAACATAAATATAAAATATAAAATATTATATGAAACAATATGTAAATAATTTCTCCAAAGTTGACTCTTCATATGTAACTCGTATTACATAACACTGTGTGTGTGTGTGTGTATTCCCATCCGATGCATTAAAATTAAATGACTTGCATAAATTCAGTCTTCTAAGGCTAAAATTGACCTATTTTCCTTGAATTTTCTCACTCACAATGATTCACCTCTTGAATCCTTCCTTAGCACATACACTCTTTACCAGATATTTTAATCACTTTCATCTTTTATTTTTTGTCAAACAGATGGTGAGCAACCACCACAATGACTTTCGTCAAATAGTTAGTGAAAATCCTCTTTTCATTTTTAATTATTTCACAATCAAGCCTATTGTTGTAACCTTTCTCTGATACCACTTTGTAATGTCCCCAATTGTAGAAATATGGTGATAGAATTGCGACTGCTTAAGAAATTTAATCTAAATCAAGAGACATAATTCTACTCTATTGCTATGTGGAAATTAATTCACAATTTAAAACAACATGAATAGACATGCAATAATAAAAACCACAAATACACAGTGATTTCTAGGGAACCCCAACTGGGAAAAACCCCTCAAGCTTGTTTTCATTAATCAATGAATTGAGAAACTATTACAATTGCTAGCTCCATCTTTGAGCTCTATCTATAAAAGAATAATTGTTCTCTTGCTCAATGAACAAGCTCTCACCAACAATTATCCAAATATTTTCTCACCAAGGCCCCTATTTCCTTGTTCAAATCCTAAGTAATTTGGCCCCTATTCTTTGGGAATTTCCTCCAAAATGATTGTGCAATTCTCAAGGATTGATCATTGATCTCATGCAACACCTATACATTCAACATTAGTTTATAACTAATGTTACATTGCCTTGGAATCTCCACAACATCCAAGAAATTATAATTCCTTGCATGCATGAGATAATTTTGGTTGATTGATCATTTAACTGGATGATCTCTAAGTTAGACTATTGTCCCACTGCATAACTGGCCTCCAACTAGTTCTATTAACTGTTAGAACTAGTTTAATTAAATACATAATGGAATAACTAAACTGGATTTCTATAAATTAGAAATCACACATGAATAACTAAAATCCAAGCCCACTGACTCGAATTTACTAAGAGAACTGAGTGAAAAGGGCCATATCACCTCAGTTAACTGTCTCTAAGCTATCTATTGATGTGGAAATTTAGAATTGTCTCAAATTGACCAAGGCTAAGCCAAATTGAACTTTTCTTGCTACACTTCTCAACACTCTCTCTTAGCAAGAAAGGGATTGTCAAACACCCTTGTCCTGCACTTGCAAAATTCAAAGTTCGCTATGGAAAAATTCTTTGCCAAGATGTCAACATCTCGTTCCTCAATCAGCATGTATTGTAGCAACATTATCCTCCTCTGCACACAGTCCTATAAATATCTATATGCTTGGATCAATTGTGAAATACTCGATTATAAGACAAATTAATGCAAATCTGATTATCACAATAGATCACAGTTGGATCCATCTCGTGACAAAAAAGTACCACACGTATCTTTCTCATCCATATCGCCTCACATGCCTCTTAACTTGCAACCATGTATTTAGCTTTTGTTTAGCTAAGCACCAAAGCCCTCTCCTTCCTGTTGTACCAAGAAATTGTTGTAGACCCAACACTAAAAATTACACCTAATAGACTCCCTACCCAATTTTCATCTGTGAAGCCACACAACTTCACTCCCTCTATCCATTTGTACCATAATCCATACTAGTTAGTGCCTCTAAGGTACTGTAAAACATGCATTTCTACCTTCCAATACAATTTTGTCACCCTAACCATAGCTTGGCTCAACTGATTGACTGCATAACGCATATCTGATTGTTTGTTCACAAGATACATCAGTGAACCCACTAGTTGTTGGTAAATGGTAGCATCAACCTCTTCACCTAAAGTGGCATTCTCCCTCCTGCAGTTGGTTTCTAGAGGTGTCTCCATGGGCTACTTTCCATGCAATATCGCCACTATATCTCGATGGCATACTTTCCTTGATACGCAAAAAATTCCCCATCACGATTCCATACTTCCAACTCGAGGAAGTAGTGCATGAGACCCATGTATTTCATCTCAAATTCCCTTGCAAGGTCCTCCTTGTAAGAGCTGATCAACTACTCATCACCTGTCAATATTAAATCATCAACATATAAAACAATGACAAGAAATTTACCTTCTACCAAAATATGATAGAGTCTTTCATCTGCTTCACTTTTGGTGAATCCTAATCCAATGAGATAACTATCAATCTAAGTGTACCAAGATTAGGGTGCTTTTTTGAAACCATACAATGCTCGCCTGAGTCTGCACACATGAGACTCCTGATAAAATGTCTCAAAACCTTATGGTTGCTCTATGTACACTTCTTCCTCAATAACAACATTGAGAAATGATGTTTTTACATCCATTTGGTAGATCTTCCACTCCATCTGCACAACCTGTGCAAGAATTGATCTAATGGATGACTACCTTGCTATAGGAGCAAAGGTTTCCTCATAGACAATTCCCTCAACTTGAGAGAATCCTTTGGCCCCAAGGATATCCTTATACTTCTCTATGCTTGCATCTACTACAAGATTAACTTTGAAGATCCATTTCGAACCCACAACTGATTTTTCTTTTAGTCTTGGAACCATTTCCAAAACACTGTTCTTTATGATGGATTTGTATTCTTCCACCATTGCATCAACCCAAACTAGTTTCTCAACTGCTTCCTCAAAAGAGGATGGGTCAGTCTCTACAAGCTCAGTGATTAGAGCCATGTAGCCCATGTATGATCTGATATTGGTCTAAGACAAACAATAAGGTATTACAGACTCATGTGCATGGATGTGCCTATGTTATTTTGTGCAATGGATTGATAATATTGCGAAATACACAGGCAATGAAGCAATTAAAGAAAACATAATAGGCAACACATATAAACAAAATTTTTTTAATAAGGAGTTAACCCAATACTCTTGGGCTACATCTCCCGGTCCAGCCTTCAGTGGTGGCCTCTTTATTATGTTTTCAAGCAGAGTTTTTACAATAGTGGGCTCAACTTGAGTCTCACTCACAGATACAAATCAACAAGACTATACTTGGATTCCCCCAAGTCTCTGGAGTACACAGACTCTCCTTATTGAACCTTTACCTCTATTGGTCACAATGGTATGAGTCCAATCCGAAACTCAATACATGATAGGCATATACAGAGGAGTTCGCTTGAACCTCTCAAGCCTTCTCTAAAGTACACTGACTCTCTGACTCTCACTAGCTCTATCTTAACTCTAGCTCAATGATGCCTTTGCTTCTGCAGGTCAACTCAACTTCTTCTCTCTGCTTTCAACTTACTGCCTACTGCGCTCTCTCTCTCTGTCCTTTTCTCTTATCAAGTGGTGGATTTTAAGCCAATCTGCTTCCTAGTTGTTCGTTTCCACTTCCTGGTTTTCTTGTTCCCCTGCCTCTGTCCATTTGAATCCCTTTGTCTTGCGTAATCAATCACTGTATAACGCTTCACAGGGAGGTGGCCACCTATTTCATAAAGGATGAGTGTCGGTTCTCTTGGACATATTTGAAACGATCGGTTTTTTCCATTAACTCCAAGAATACCCATGAAATACGACCTTCTGCCAATGCATCATCCATATCAGACTTCAAATCGTATACAACTCTGCCTGTTGACCCCGTCAAATCTGGTCATCCATCAGAATGCATCTCCGCCGTTGATCTGGGGGCCCCAGATCTTATGGTCATCGTTCATATCGGGTAGCTAAGTAGCATGATGTTTACCCATCCAATGTGAATGATTTTCTCTCACTTCCCCCGAACACGTGGCACTCGCTATATGGCATCGGGCGGAACTCAATTGAAATGGCTTACCACTCGTAGCCCCTTTGATATTCTGTCAGTTTTGTGGAATCCCGCTTTCATGGAATCAAAACAATATCCGTTGCATTTTATAATTTTTCGGGTCCAGATACTTGCGGCCTTTCCTTCTTTGAGGGGTTTTCCCTATGATATGTTGCTAATCACATATTAGAAACTACCCCCGTTCCTCGAAATGGCCTCTACATTTGCTAATTTGCAATAGCGCTCGTTACCATGGGCCGACGGTCTACGTGTTTGATCGACGGTCCTCGTTGCTATGCGCTGATCAAAAATTGCAACTGTTATGAGGATATCTCCGATAAGCTTGATCTCTGTAAGACTTTTAATCCTTGACATGATTTTTAAAGAGTTCATGAAAACTTAGAGAGTGTTCTAGGATCTAATTTGGATCACAACCTTCCCACTGAAAAAGCTTTTGGACCACCAAAAGTTAGTTTTTAAGTATCAATCAAGTGAGGATATAGATTCCTCTCTTGCCCAATTTCTATCCATCTTTCACTGCTTGGGTTTGAACCTTTGAATCCAATTCTGAGGTACTCAACGTCCCCTCTGCACGTGGTTCTCACCTTCTTGTCCAGAACTGTATCTTCCTGCAACTCATTGAGATATTCAGGCAACAAATCATCAATAGAAGGCAATTGACTCTACTCTTTGGGATCTTCAATCAACGAAGGTTCAAAAATTTTCAAGCTTTCTGCATTAACTACTGAATAGATGTGCATGTAAGTTGGCAAATCAAGGCGAAAATCATTTTCACCAATTTTCTCAAGTATCTTGAAAGGTCCATACCTTATTGGCTTCAGCTTCTTACCTTCACCTTGCATTCTATCTTTGCTAATATACAACCAAACTTTATCACCAACTTGGAAATTATGCTCATTCCAATGTTTATCATGCCTTACCTTGTACTTGGCTTGGCGCTTTTCCAGCTGTTCCTATACTACCTGGTGAATCTCTTGGATTTGTTCAATGAACTTGGTTGCCTTGTCCACATCACTGTGTCCATCAAATGCTACGTCTTTACTAAAGACAAAATCCAAGGGAGACCTTGGTATGAAACCAAAACAGGTCTCAAAATGATATCTTTGTGTAGAAGAATGTTTAGCCCAGTCGTAAGCATGTTGCACATAACACAAATGTTCATCCCAAAGCCTGGGATGCTTGCTGCAATATCCTATGAGCAACTGGATCACTTTCTGGTTGACCACCTATGTTTGGCCATCTGTTTGTGGATGAAAGTTTGTGCACTTCTTCAGTTTGGTGTCCATCAATTCCCACGAACTTGACCAAAATTTCCCAACAAATCAGGAATCTCGATCAGATACAATGGAAGTGGGTAATCCAAAATGAACCCATACATGTTGAAAGAACAACTTTGATGTTTGTTCAACTGTAATCTATTTGTTACAAGGTATTAAAATACACATTTTGCTGAACCTATCCACAACAACATATAAGTGGTCATGACCTTTTCTAGATTTAGGCAATCCCCCAACAAAGTCCATGGAAACACTTTCCCAAGGATGAGAAGGAACTAGTAGTGGAGTGTACAACCCTAGTTTTCTATTGCTAGGCTTCCTTTTAACGCACATGGTACACCCTCTTACATATCTAGAAACTGTTTCATGCATTTTTGGCCAATAACAAAATATTTACAATTGTGCAACTGTTTTACTTACACCAAAGTGACTTGATATTAGAGAAGTGTGTGCTTCTCAAATTATCTTTACTCTTTCGGTTTGAGGAATTCATAACTTCCCAAAATGATGCAAGAGTTGGTCCTTAACATGATAATCCAATTCTTCTACTTGTTTTCCATGACTTAAAGTTGCATATACATATTTAAAGTCTATATCCTGAGCATATTGTTCAATATAGCTTTCATGCATTACTAAGTTATGCTTAAGTATAGTAGATGCATTTATGATTGGTCTGGACAACATATCTGCAACTTTATTGTGTATGCCTTTTTTATATCTGATGACAAGATGAAACTATTGTAGAAAACTCATCCACCTATAGTGTCTTGATTGCTGTAACTTAGTTTGTGAGTGTAAATATTGAAGTGGTTGATGATCAGTATGCATAACTATCTCTTTTCCCATTAGATAATGTTTCCACCTTTTCACACTCTGTACTAATGCATACAATTCTTTATCATATGTAGGATAATTAACTACTGCAGAATTAAATGTCTCAGAATGATAACATATGGGTTTACCGTGTTGCATCAACACTGCTCCCATGGCATTGTCATTGGCATCTGTTTTAATCTCAAATGGTCTTTGAAGATTGGGCAGTGCTAGTACTGGTGCTATACTAATATTTCGTTTTAAGGTGTCGAAGGATTTGTGTTGTTTGCCTCCCCACTGAAACACCCTGTTCAATCCTGTTAAAGCATGTAAGAGAGCTGCAATCAAGGAAAAGTTAGCAATAAACTTTCTCCAATACTGTGCTACTCCTAGGAAGCTTCTAACTTCTATAGAAGATTTGGGTTTAGGACAATTTATAATGACTGCAACCTTAAAGGGATCTATCTTCAATTCACCACCCCCTACAATATGACCCAAATAATTCAAAGATGTTTTGCCAAATTCACATTTTGATAGCTTAACATAAATATTTTTCTCTTTTCAAAACATCTAGAGTCTGCTTTACATGCTTCAAATGTTCTTCCCATGTTTTACTAAATACAAGAATGTCATCTAGATATACAATGAAAAAATCATCAATAAAAGGCCTGAGTACATCATTCATTACTCTCATGAAAGTAGCAGGAGCATCAGTTAAGCCAAAAGGAATAACTAACCACTCATACAGTCCCTGCTTTGTTTTGAAAGAAGTCTTCCATGCATCTTGCTCTATGACTCTGACCTGATGGTAGCCACTATGCAAGTCCAACTTGGAAAAGTAAACAACTTCTTTCAACTGATCTAAAAGATCATCTATGCAAGGAAGGGGATAATGGTTTTTGATTGTTATCTTATTCAATGCTCGGTAATCAATGCACATTCTCCATGAGCCATCTTTCTTTCTCACCAAGACAATTGGAGACCCACATGGTGATGTGCTAGGTCTTATGAACCCTTTCTCAAGCAGCTCTTGTACCTGCTTCTTGATTTTTGCATTCTCTAAAGCGGATAACCTGTACATTTCGATGTTAGGCAATGGAGCATCTGCTGCAAATTAATATCATGTACTGTTTCCTTTTTGGGTGGCAGACTTTTAGGTTCTTGAAATAGCATATCATATTCTGAAACAACTTTTTCTAAATCAACTTGCTGTTTAGCATCACAACCTTCAAATACATTGGTTTTATCAAGTTTATTTTCCTTTACAACCATTAGTAAAAATTGTTTGCATGAATTTACAATTCTTTTCATCTGCCCTGAGTTTATGAGAGTGTAATTATTCTTGAGTTTATGAGCTCTTACAGTATATTCAATTCCATATTTAACGAGTTGATACTTATTTTCAGCTCTATAGAAAATTGCTTTTCTATCATACAAGTAAGGACTTCCCAAAACAATTCCACATATATCCAAGGGAATTACATCTAACTCAACCTCATCTATAAATGATGAACCAATGGAAAACCTATGTTTACATTATCTAGTCACTTGTAGCTTTGTTTTATCACATAACCAACCCAATGGATATGGCTTCTTGTGAGGTGTGGTTACAATCCCAGTTTCTTTACAATTTCTTCAGAAATTAAGTTTACTTGTGAACCACTATCGAATAAAGTATCAATCTTTTGATGCTTGGAAATAACTCTAATATGAAAAAGCTCATGCCTTCTTCTCTCATTTTCTTCACTATCAATAGTTTGTGCAGAATTACTAGTAGATGCTTTAGAATTTTTACCTTTTATACCTATGGCGGTGATTGTTGTTTCATCCCCTGAGTCTGACCCCAAATCCTTCTAAATAGCTACAGTAGTATTCTTCTTTTTACCATCGTACTTCTTGGGTTTCAGCTCTGGATGAAGAATCCAGCAGTGTTCATCATCATGCCCATCCTTATTGCAGTCAGTGCACGAAGGTTTGGTCTTTTGTACAAAATTTGCCTTCCTCTCTTTCCATTTCTGCTTTCTCTTTTCCTTGTTCTTGCTTGTAGTGGGTTTTGATGATCCCCCAACTTCTGGGTTCACATTCTTTCCCCTAGCCTCTAGATGTGTAGCCTGAACAAATACCTCATCTATGCTAGTAGGATTAAACATGAGAATGGTATGTCTCAAATAACTATGTAGACCACCTATATACTTCAGTAGAGTTTCAGGTGAGTCTAAAGAAATGCCTAGAATCAAAGCTCTTTTTCAAAATCCTTGGGTGTAACTTTGTACACTTTTCCCTTTCAATTGGCGAAGAGTTTGCCAACTCATCATAGCTTGCTGCATATAAGCTAGTGGATAGAATTGTTTTTTACTTGCAGAAACAAATTCACTCCAGACAGAAAGGATTTTACCATGCTTCTTCATGTCAGCTTGTGTCCTGCCTTCCTACCATACCAAGGCAATTCCTCCAAGGTGTAGGCTAGCTAGCTGAATCTTACTTCTATTTGAATCAATGCTGTTACACAGTAAAATGTTTAATCACTTTCGATATCGAGAGTCATGTGCCGTGACTACCTCATCAGATAGCTTTCCTGATATAAGTCGTCATCAATTCTAAAAGGATTCATCGTACGGTTATTGATGAGGGCGCCTCGACCTGCATCATGTCTGTTGCATGTTGGAAAGCCATCGGGTCTCCGACCTTGAGTCAGTCCCCGACGACCTTGGAAGCGTTCGACGGGAGAGAGTCTCGTCAGTATGGTATCCTTCAACGGCTACCGATTACCTTAGAAGGGAAGACCGTAGAAGTTGAAGTTGAAGTTGTAGACACCAGTCTTACATATAATCTTCTTCTGGGCCGAAGCTGGACGTATGCTATGCGTGCTGTAGCTTTGTCTCTCTTCCATGTCATTCATTTTCCCCATCAAGGGAAAATTGTCACGGTCGATCAACTCTCGTTTTTCGCTTCCTCTTCTGAGGGAAACGTACCCTTCGTTGAGCATACCTCAATGCCTTATGAAAATGTGGCAGCCGGGCTCTTCAAAGAACCCGCCCTTATGGGTGTTTTTTCCCTCCCACCTCCCAACTTCGCCTCGATCTCGATGATCTCGGTTCATTCTAACCCCTGGATCCTCCCATCCATTGACCAGATAGAACCTTGGGGCGAGGAGATGCCGTTGAGCCCAGCCGAGCTCAACTACATTGAAATTGTCGCTGCATCGGCTTCTTATGCAGGACCCACCGTCTCGAGTGGGGCGCTTGACTCAGATGATTTTCCCCCTTGGGTAGGAGAATACACCTCTTCGGATCCATTAAAGGAAACATTTCCTTCCGACGAGGCAATTATAGAGACAATGTCTCTGGATGAACGACCGTGGTTCTCTCTTCACCACCGTTCTTCCTTTCTCCCGACCTCCCAGGAAACTTTACTGTGTCTCGCGTGGTTTGCCTCATGTCTCCTTTCTCAACCCCTTCAGACGCCCATTCAAATCTATCATACAACATCAGAAGGAAATCTAGGGAACATCACGCAGAATCAACCGATCGACATCTCCGTCAAATCAGGGATCGTCGAGAATATTTTCATTGGAGTGACCTGCACTCCAGAGGAGATTCAAGTTTATATTGCTCTCTTTCGCGAATTTCGCGATGTTTTTGCATGGTCATATGAAGAGATGCCCGGTATTGATCCATCTATAGTCGTGCACGAGATACCAACGTATCCTGGGGCCAAACCTGTTCGCCAGCGTTTGCGTCCCGTGCACCCCCGCAAGGCGGCAGCCATCAAAGCAGAGGTGGAAAAGCTTCTCAAGGCAGGATTTATCTATCCTATCCCACTAACAAAATGGGTCTCAAACATTGTCCCTATCGATAAAAAACAGGGCACCATTCGTGTCTGCGTTGACTACCGTGATATCAACCGAGCTTGTCCAAAGGACAACTACCCCACCCCATTTATTGATCAACTCATCGACGAGTGTGCAGGTAGCGAGATTTATTCGTTCATGGACGGTTTTTCTGGTTACAACCAGATCAACATTGCTCCGGCAGATCAACATAAGACGGCCTTCATTTGTCCCTGGGGCACCTTTGCTTATAAAAAGCTCCCCTTCGGCCTCAAAAATGCTGGTGCCACTTTTCAGCGCGCGATGTCATATGCTTTTCATGATATAAGACACATCGTACAACCGTATCTGGATGACCTCCCGGCTCATTCAACTAAACGTGTAGACCATCCATCGCACCTTAGTGAAATTTTTCTTCGTTGCAGACACTATAATATTCATTTAAATCCACATAAATGTGTCTTCTGCATAGAATCAGGCCGACTACTCGGGTTTATCGTCTCCCGAGAGGGCATCCGTCTAGATCCTCTGAAAGTCAAGGCAATCGTGAATCTTCCTCCCCCTGCAACTTTGCGGCAATTACAGAGTTTGCAGGGAAAAGCAAATTTTCTAAGATGATTTATACCAAACTATGCCGAAGTGGCAAAGGGTTTCACTCGGTTACTAAAGCGTGACACCCCATTCCGATGGGATGCCATAGCCGAGGAGTCGTTTTCTCATCTTAAAACTCTCCTGGTTTCCGCCCCTTTGTTGCAGCCTCCAAATTATCATCGTGATTACACGCTCTATTTGGCTGCTGCTGACACCACCATCGGCATGGTTTTGGTTCAGGACAACGATCATGGCATCGAGCATGTTATCTATTATCTTAGTCGCAACTTATTAGACACAGAAACTCGATACGCATATGTCGAGAAGTTGGCTCTTGCCGCGGTTTGCGCTGTCCAACGATTCCGCCACTACATTCTGTTGCGTACTACGACAGTGATTTCAGATTGTAACCCCATGACATATATTCTTTCACGACAATGCTGGGGCAAGTCTCAAAGTGGATCGTGATCCTCCAAGAGTTCGACTTGGAATTTACTGCAGCCAAGTCTAAGAAATCACTTGTTTTTGCTGAACTGCTATGCTCCTTGCCATCCGCCGCTGCTTCCTCGCAGATAGAGGAATCAATTCCAGATGAAACTTTTTTCCTGATCAGCACCCTCGATCCATGATATGGGGACATAATCGTCTATTTACAGACGTCCTCCTTCCGACCCGAGACTTCGAAAGATGCTCGTCGGCAGATCCGTCACCAAGCTCAGCCGTATCACATAGTTGGGGACACCCTATACCGTCTTGGGGTTGATTCAGTTCTTCGCTGGTGTCTCACCTTCGAAGAAGCTGAAAGAGTTCTAAATGACTGCCACTCCGATGCTTGTGGCGGTCACATGTCTGAATACGCTACCGCACAAAAAATACTTCGCGCTGGGTACTTCTGGCCTTCCATCTTTAAGGACTGCATTCTTGCCGTCCGTTCATGCCACGAATGCCAGATCTACCAGCGGAAGATGCGTGCTCCTGCTGCCCCTCTGCACCCCGTAGTGACCGTTGGCCCCTTTTCTAAGTGGGGCATCGATTATGTGACATGTAACCCTCGCTCGGCCGGGGGGCACGGTTACATCATCGTTGCTGTCGATTACTTCACAAAATGGGCCAAGGCGATGCCCACATTGTCCGAAGATGGTCACACGACGGCGCAGTTCATTTTCAACCATGTTATCTCTCGGTTTGGAGTTCCACAAGCCATTGTCACTGATCACGAAAAGCATTTCCGTAATCACATGATGGTCGAATTGACAACCAACTTGGACTTAGGCATGATAGTTCATCTCCATACTACCCTCAGGCCAACGGTCAGGTTGAAGCTGTGAACAAAGTCTTGGTCACGATGCTTCAGAGAACTGTCGGCATGCACAAGTCCAATTGGCATTTGATGTTTTTTTCTGCATTGTGGGCCTACCGGACCTCCGTGAAGGATGCCACTGGCTTCACCCCTTTTCAACTAGTATATGGGCTGGAGGCAACCCTTCCAATTGAGTGCGAGATTCCTTCGCTCAAATTAGCCGTCGAGTTACTTCCCGAGACTACCCCTGCAGAAGAGCGGCTTCTTTACCTGGAAAGACTAGATGAGACACGTCGTCTAGCCTCCCTTTCTATAGAAGCTCAAAAGAAGCGAGTGAAAACTCACTTCGACAACTCGGTTAATCCTCGCTCTTTCGTTGAAGGTGACTTGGTGCTGCTCTACGATCAGGCTAGTGATAAGCTAGGAGCAGGCAAACTTGAGCCAATGTGGCATGGGCCCTACATTGTAAAAAGAGTTCTACAAAAAGGTGCCTACGAGCTGATCGATTATGAAGGCAATCCCCTGGACCAGCCCCGTAATGGGCTATATCTTAAAAAATATTACGCCTGAGTCCAGGCACTCTCTCATTTATTTTTACATGCATATGCCCTTTTTCAGTATGTTTTGTGTGTGTGCGTGTTTGTTTTGATTTTTGTCTTAGTGAGCCAGCGTGATCGCTTCTTATTGTGTCTTTTGCTTCTGAACAGATGTCTGGATCACCTTACGTTGGTTTCGCTGATGGTGCTTCCCGCAGCACTCACAATCTGTCGTCTGCGGCATGGGTGATCTACGATCCTCACGGTGAGTTGGTAGACATTCAAGGTGTGTGCCTAGGTTGTACAACAAACAATGTAGCTGAATATAGTGTTGTAATTGAATTATCAGCCGAGGCGATTAACCTCGGAATCCGCTCATTGCTTGTAAACTTGGATTAACAACTTGTAGTTCACCAACTCAATGGACAATATTCCGTCAGATACCATCGCATATTAAGGTTGTATTTACGTGTTAAGTTATTGGAAAGAGATTTTGATTATATTACTTATCATCACATTCCAAGAAGACTTAATGCTGTAACTGATGCATTGGCTAGCTATGTATTAGACAGACATTTGCGAAACATGTAAACTCATAAACATAAAGAAGCATAAGATACAATAGAAACACCATTATTTTTATTTTTTTGTATATATATATATATATATATATATATATTTATATATATATTTATATTAATAATATATATATATATATTATATATATAATATATATTATATATATATATATATATTATATATATATATATAAATAATTATATATATATTGTGTGGCACACTAAGGCGCTCAAAAAATAAATGTATATGTCTCAAACATTCTCAGTACATTCGAGACGAATGTCTCTCAAAACAACAGTGGAAATGAAACCTAGGCGTCTACTGCGGTGGGTTATGCTCTCTGTAGCATGCCACCGCTCGTGCCACCCGCCTCAATAAGTGGTGCATCCTAGGTTCCACACCCACTGTGTGGATCTGTGCAGCCAAAGGGACCTCCTCGATCCCCTGATAGTCAGGGACTCCTGCTAGCAACCCCTCCAGGTTGTGGGTCACCGTCTCCGCCTGGTCACCTCCTGCGGGAGCCAAAGCCAAGGCGCCAGCACCCTGATCCGCCCTCCGTGCCTCTGGTGCTAGGCCGAGGGGTCTCGTAGGTCCTACATCTGCACAGCATGAGCATTTATTAAGACATGTACATGAAAAATACAAAAACATCACAAATGAAAATGAAAAAGATCAAGTGTCATACCTCCGTCATCCCACTGCTCTCCCGCAGGCAGCGGCATATCTGGATCTCCACGGAAGTCGATACCGGCATACGGCCAGTCCTCGACGGAAAATAACCTGGCTTCTCTAGCCACTCTCGGAAGCAGAGGCCCCACGACACTGAACGCCCACCACCTCCGCGAGGCATGACCCGAGACCACTTGGTGGCCCTCGTCTCCCGCGCATTGCGTGGCGGGTCTAGTACCATGGTCTGCAGCCGAAGGGCCGGCACCCGCTCGAACATTTGTGGGAGTAGAAGAGAACCATAGCCGAAATGTTTCGACTCTCCGCATCGGAAGTTGTTCAGCTGTCTCTTCATGCTGTTTGTCACAGCCGCTGCCCAGTTGAAGATCGTGGGCTGTAAGCAATCCAGAGCAAGCAAGAGATTGGCCTTTGAGGCCTCATGGTTCGCCAGGCTCCCTGCTGCCCGCGTAACCAGAAAAATTATGGTGTGGAGTATTATGTCGGCACGCTCACAGACACCCACCGATGGGATACTGCACTTCCCGCTCCGTGTCTTGACCGCCTGTGGGCAGACACGAGCCATCAGCTGATCTAGCGTCTCACCGCTAGGACGCTGCCCCTCCAGAATGGGCATCGCGCCTCGGCGAGACAACCCAGTCAAAAAATAAATATCAGTGGAGTCGAACTCGATGTCTCAACCCCGGATGGTGAATTTCCCATCTACTGGGTTCCACACTCGAATCAGTAGCTCCAGCAAGTCCGACTGAGCTCTCAACTGCGGAGTAAGGAAGAATTTCATCAAACCGCATGCCTGCATTGCATTGCGGCACCCGGCATCAGCAAATGCAGCTATATTAGCATTATCATGGTCCCTCTCCTGCCATGTAAAAGCCATCTTGCCCTGCAAAATCACCCAGAAGTCATTACGAAGCCTGCATGTGGAAATTGGCATATAAATTTAAAAATCCATATGTCACGGCGCCAGCGCGACTGTTTCTAAAATAGTCGCACTGAAAATGGCCGCCAGTTCTTTTTTCTCTGGGTCAGCGCGGAAGGACACGGGTTTTCCGCGCTGACCCAGAATCTGGTGTGTGTTGGAAAACCTGATCAGCGCGGACCCGATAGGGAAATCCGCGCTGACCGAGAGCGCTCCAACATTCAAAGAATGTGGCCAAATAGCCAAATCCCACAGTGGATTTGCATAAAAACATAACGAAAATGAAGCGCAGGGCAAGAGGGACCTACCTGGAATCAACTGTCGGGAAATCGGCGTCCGGATGAGGAAGAATCAGCTCCGTCAACTTTGTAGTATTTCAACATTCTTCAGAGCTCCAATGGTAAAATGGTAAAAATAATTTTACAAACCTCCTATTTATAGTAAAAATCTCTAAATTTGGCTATAAGTCCTTATGAATGTGGGTTTTGCTATAGTTTTGCCATAAACTCAATCCGGATGTGATTAATTATGTGTTAATGCATGTTTTGTTATGATTTTTCGACATATCGAACAGGTTTATGCGGATATTTGTCTTGTGCAGGTCCTCGAAACCAGCAAAGTCGCGGTGGATTCGTATACACTCGGTCCAAAAAATGTCGTCGTTAAGCTCTTTTTCGACATGAAACGAGAAAAGATTGCCGAGCCTCCTCTCAGCTCGTCAAAAGGAACGAGAGGCGGTCGCTTTAAAGCTCTTTTTCGACCGTTTAAACCAACAAAGATTGCCGGGTGCTTGTCGTTTCGCACTCGTTATTGGTTCTAAAACGACGTGCTTTTGACCGCTTTTTTACTTTTTCAGGTCAGGGTCACTACATATGAAAATTACTCCTCGGTCGTAATGATCGGGCGGTTCTTTCGAGCATCGTTTTATACTTTTTCAGGCTCGAGAGACACAACTTTACGAAAAAGCACCCCCCTGGAGTTTCCTTTTCAGTTGTCTTTTCAAACTCTCTAAACATGAAAAGACGTCGAGTTATTCCTTTGTCAGACTCGTTAAAACTGAATGACATCGGACTCCGTCAAAATGATGCTCTCCAAGCACATGCTATCCCCGTCAAGCCTGTCATCCAAAAATAATCGGGGTACTCGCCAGAAATGGTGGGGGAAATAAAGGAACCGTAATTGTCGTCATCGGCAGTATGTCGCTCTTGAACATGGCA
>APFE030936536.1:47076-76098 GCA_000404065.3 Pinus taeda | reverse complement strand
ATGACTCCGCGGGTGTTCGACACCGGCTCATTCATTCACATGCCGTGGATTGTACCTATAGTACCTTGAGGACCATCGTCATCATTGGTGGCTCCTCTCGCGTTTGTTAACAACTTTCATTATTGGCTGGTAATCAGACGATGTTCAAGCGTGTTCAACTTCAACACCTATATTCACATGTTTGAACTTGTACTTTGTTCGGGTTTGGATGGAGCGCAAGACCCTGGTTCTAGTCCATCGTGGACCAGGTTGCGATTTTGTGGGACATCATTACATGACTCATCGATGGATGGCTGTGACCATACCTGAGTCTTCTTAAGGATGGCTGTGACCATACCTCTTATCATTATGGTCTCTTCAGCTGGGTGGCTGCGTCCACGCCATAGACCTTTCTTCATATGTCTTTTGGATGGCTGCGCCCATGCCTAGGCTACATGTAATTGGAATATCAGTTGTATCCGCCTGCAGGTCCTCCCTGGTGGTGCTCCAGTCCAACAGTCTTGTAAAGCATTTCACCCCTCCCACTCTCTCGAGCTTCATGCTTTAGGGGGCATCTGTTACACAGTAAAATGTCACTGCCATCATGTCAATCTCCCTACTGTGCTATAAAACCACATTCACCCCTCTGAAATGGCTAAAAACCCTCTTTGCCTAAGTTAATTGAATCATCACGTCTGTTCATTTAATAACCGCGCTGATCGGTGGAGGCTAGTGTAACTGTTGCGCTGCCAGCGCGGAAGCACACGTGTTTTCCGCGCTGGTCCAATTTCACGAACAGCGCGCCCTCCGCTTGTACTATTGAGCGCTGACCAGACCTCTTCTATAATGGATCTGCGATGCCAGCGCGCCAGCCCAGTTTTGCACCTGCGCTGATCCTGTTTAGGCGAATTTGTTCTAACAGCCAACCTTCCAGATGACTCTAGACTTGGTTGTTAGCATTGTTGAGGTCGCCATCCTTTCTCTGGCATGTCTGTTCGACTGATCATCCACTTATCTTGGGGGGAAAGCTCATCCTTTACCTATTCGTGGAGACTCCTCCTTTATAAGCCTCCTCCATTGCCCATGAGCAGCTAGTTTGGAACGTATAGAATTTGATTGAGGAATTCTTAGTGCATTAGTGCTGCTCTTTGTAGGCATTTGGTGTGTTGTGTGAGGATTTCTTTTGAGCTTGAGGAAGGTTATGAGTTTGTTGCCTTGTATGTGAGAGAGAGACCTCTTTGACTTGGGAGATTTGCCTCAAAGGTGAATGCTTGGAAGACATGCTGGCTGGACCCTCTAGAGAAGGACTCAGTGTCAGGACTTCGGCTGTACCTTACTCTACTTTCTGATTAATAAAGATAGATGACCACTCTTATGGTTCCATTTCCATTTGTCCTATGAATGATTAATGTAAATTGTATCCTTCCTGACTGATACATAGTTGTTTTTTAGTAGATTTTACGCCCTTGTTTGCTCTCTCTTTGCTTGTGCAGGTGTTCGTCCGCGGGGATAGCGGAGAATTGTGATCGGCTGGAGCGAAGGAGCAAGAGGATCATCTCTTCGACAAACATAGCGTTGGAATCCAAGTAGGTTCTTTTACCCGCTTGTTAATTACAACTAGGAACCTGCAGTGTAGCATTGTTTGATTGTTGCTAGACCCCCTTTGGGCTAGTAGGGATCGCCTCTATCCGTAGAGGGGATTTACCTCTCCAACAAATGCTCTACACCCTTCAATACACATCAATCTATCTAACCCAATTATCCAGCTTCTCTGCATTCAACTCTCCATCATATATTGGCAAACCAAATTTAACATCTAATTTAATCAAAGATGTTTTCTTTTTATTTTCAGGGCTATTAGGATGTGTGGGAATCTTTTCTTCTTTCCCTTTGCCTTTAGAATGGTCATTGAGGAGAGATTCTTCTGCACCTTTGTTATGCTAGCAAGTTGAATAATCTTCACTTAGACCTTTCTTAAATTCTCTATACATTTCCTCTACCATGGCTCTCACAGTCAAGAAACTGTCCATGAACTGAGGGTCTGATTCCAAGGGAATCTCTTCTAACATTTTCCTCCTAGTATAGATTCTACCAATTTCTGGATTAAATTCAGCCAATTCTCCTCCTCCTAGTTTAAGCTTTGATCTAGTTATCATTCACTAACAATCCAGCACAAGTATGTCTAACCTTAGCAACCTAATTCTCTGATACCACTTGATCTGATATTGATCTAAGAAAAACAATAAGGTATTACAGATTCATGTGCATGGATGTTCCTATGTTATTTTGTGCAACGGATCGATAAGATTGTGAAATACACAGGAAATGAAGCAGTTAAAGAAAACATAACAGGCAACACATATAAACACAACAAGTTTAATAAGGAGTTCACCCAATACTCATGGGCTATGTCTCCTGGTCCAGCCTTTAGTGGTGGCCTCTCTATTATGTTTTCAAGCAGAGTTTTTACAACATTGAGCTCAATTTGAGTCTCACTCACAGATACAAATCAGCAAGACTGTACTTGGATCCCCCAAGTCTCTGGAGTACATAGACTCTCCTTACTGAATCTTGACCTCTATTGGTCACAATGGTATGAGTCCAATCTGAGACTCAATACATGACAGGCATATACAGAGGAGTTCGCTTGAACCTCTCAAGCCTTCTCTGGAGTACACTAACTCTCTGACTCTCTCTGGCTCTGTCTTAACTCTGGTTCGATGCTGACTTTACTTCTGTAGGTCAGCTCAACTTCTTCTCTCTACTTTCGACTTACTGCCTACTGCTCTCTCTCCGCTCTTTGCTCTTGTCAGTTGGTGGCTTTTAAGCCAATTTGCTTCCTTGATGTTCGTTTCCGCTTCCCAGCTTTCTAGTTCCCCTACCTCTATCTATTTGAATCCCTATATCCTTCATAATCAGTCACTATATTATGCTTCACAGGGAGGTGGCCACCTATTTCATAACGGATGAGTGTCAGTTCTCTTGGACATATTTTAAATGATTGTTCTGTAAACTCAAAGAATACCCATGAAACATGACCTTCTGCCAATGCATCGTCCATATCAGACTTAAAATCCTATACAACTCTGCCTATTGTCCCCGTCAAATCCAGTCATCCATTGGAACGTGTCTCTGTCGTTGATCTGGGGGCCCCAGATCCTACGGTCATCATTCATATCAGGCGGCTAAGTAGCATGATGTTTACCGGTCCGATGTGAACGATCTTCTCTCTCTTCCCCCGGATGCATGGCACTCGTTGTATGGCATTGGGCGGAACTCGGTTGAAATCGCTTACCGCTCATAGCCCCTCCAATATTCTACCAGTTTTGTGGAATCCCGCTTTCACGAAATCAGAATGATATCTGTTGCATTTTATAATTTTTTAGGTTTGGGTGCTTGCGGCCTTTCCTTCTTTGAGGGGTTTTCCCTGTGATATGTCGCTAATCACATATCAAAAACTACCCCCGTTCCTCGAAATGGCCTCTACATTTTCTAATTTTTGATAGCACACGTTACCATGGGCCGACGGTCTGTGCCCTTAACCAATGGTCCTCGTTGCTCTGCGCTGATAAAAAATTGCAATTGTTATGAGGATATCTCTGATAAGCTTGATCTCTGTAAGACTTTTAATCCTGGACATGATTTCTAAAGAGTTCATGAAAACTTAGAGAGTGTTCTAGGATCTAATTTGGATAAATGTACCTCGCAGGTGACCTCATTTTCCTACACAAGTTTGAAGGAGCTCCCACATTCTCCCTCGCATCCTGCACCAGCCTTTCAGCTTCCCTAGTTATTTTTCTATATTCTCTGGATGGTTAAGCTTGAGTGGATGTCTCCACTTTTCCTCCTATTTTCTCCTCCATTTGTGGCTTCTCCACAACTTCTTCAGGCTCCTCCTTTGGAGCTAAAAGATCCTCTTCTAGCGGGATTTGAAACTCCCTCTCAAGAAAACATCTCATTGCTTTCTCCTCATCACACTTCACATCCCTTCCCACAATTGTAATTCTGAGGGAAGATAAGTACACCCATTAATTCTATGGAGTTTCGGTGTAACCCACAAAAATCCCAAACTTTGTTGTTGGCTCAATTTTCTTTCCTGAATCTTTGGAGACATGGTAATAAACAAAGGCTCCAAAAATTCTAAAATGACACACATTTGACTTTGTCCCCAAGAAATCCTCCTTCGGTGTAATCATACCAATAATCCGATGAGGACTCCAATTCTGTAAGTATATTGCTTTGTTACATGCCTCCGGCCACAAAGGTAGTGGTAGGCCTTGTTCATGTAACATAACTCTCGCAACTTCCACAATGCTCTAGTTCTCTCACTCAGCTACCCCATTATGTTGTGGGTTGTGGGGAGTTGTCAGTTCTCTTTGAATTCCTTCTTTAGCAAAAAAGTACTTGAATTCATTCTGATCTAGGTGGATGTTGGTGGTCACCCAACTATCCCACTTGGACCCCCACAACTGACTCTTTCATTTTTTCAGTTTCCTTATGTGTAGCACAATTTACTATTTTTAGCAATTTTTTGGGTCCTGAACTTCCGGAGCTATTTTGAGGCCCTAAACAACATTTTTTTGGAAAACTGGGAGCAACATGGGTCCATGGGCCGATGTTTCTCATCCAAAAGTTGTATTCCTCATATAGATCTTTCTAACAAGGTATTGTGCTCATCAAACGGAGATCGTATGCCAAAGTTACGACCCCGGGAAGTTGATGTACCAATTTACCCAAAACAGGGCCCATAGTTTGGCGTTTCATTTCCTAGGGTTATATTTTTGAATGTTTAGAGTTTTCCATTGTTTCTCAACAAGAAATAGGCCTTCAAGCCTCATTGTAAGACAATTCAAAGGCATGTATTTGCCACATCTCTTCTCAGAGATAAGCTACCATCGCCCTAGCTGGTTTATTTCCATTTCTGTTTGTAAGCATATTTCAATATTTACATTAATGAAATGAAGTATTATTTTTGATGCATCTCTATATTTATGGTTATTTTTATAATTTGTTATGTTCCTGTTTAAATCTGGATCACATTCAAAACATACTCACCACGATTGTCGCTCATGGGAGCCTTCATCTTCTCTCTAGTCTCTTTCTCAACTAGTGTCTTGAATTGTTAAAAAATTAAGAATGTCTCATCCTTCTTCCACAAGAAGATGATCCAACACTTTCTTGATAAATCATCAATCAAAATAACATAGTATTTATGTCTGGCAGTGGATGTTCTCAAGAAGGGTCTACAAACATTAGAGTGAACTCTCTCCAAGACTGCATTTGCTTTGTTGTCTCGATCATGGAATATAGATTTTACATACTTCCCCAAGGTACAACCCCTATAGACATCCTACTACTCAAGTGGTCCTCTAGGGAGGCCAATGGTTATTTGCTGCATAATTTTAAGGGTGCCATGGTGAAAATGACCAAGTCTTTCATTCCAAAGCTCACCAACATCTCGACTCTGCACTTTCTCTTCCTTACTGCTTAATGCAACGTAGTCTTCCACATCAATTTTATACATGGTCTTCACATGAACCCTGATCTACTTCACCTGCCCAGTAGATATGTGTCTTGGAAAGGCTTTCCCTTCACTGAAGATCACATCATAACCACAGTCTTCCAAAATAGCTAAAGAGATGAGGTTCTTCTTCAAGCCTGGTACAAACATAACATATTTTAGGTGAAGAGGGGATCTTGACTCCCTCTTAAAGGTTACTGTACCAATCCTGATAATGTTGTACCTTCTGTCATCCCTAAGCTAAATATGAATCTGGAGATATTTCTCCTCCAAGTCATTGAAAAACTCTCTACACCCTGTCATGTGGAATGAGGCACCTGAGTCCAATTGCCACACACTCCCCATCATAGTGTTGGCCATGCATGTGATCACGGTGAATTCTAACTCGAACTATGAAGCCAATGATTCACCTGCTTCTCCCCTCGAGTTCTTATTGCTAGACGTTTTGTGTGCACACTTTTTAGCATAGTGCTGAATTCATGACAATTGAAGCATTTTATTTTGGACAAGTCTTTCTTCTTTCCCCCTTGACTGGATTTTGGTTTGGTTTGATAATTCTTCCCTTTTCCCTTCTTTCCCTTTCCAACCCATGAAAAATTCTCTTCATCCTCTCATTTGGATGAACCTCCATCTCTGGTATTTTCCCTGGTCTCTTCTTGTACCAAATTAGACCATAAGTGTTCCCAATTCGGTAATTTTTCCATCTCGTTCATTAAGTCCTAGTAGCTATGCCAAGATTTTGGGAGGCATAGAAGAGCTAGGCTCACCAGGTCATCTTATGAAACATTCACACCAACCCCTCGAAGCTCATCCTGAACTTGTGTAAATATGGTGAGATATTGCGGAATAGTAACATTTTTCTGCATCTTAATGTTTCAAATTTTGTATATCAGGGCTAATTTTCTATTGTTACAGATATTTTACAATAACTTAGTCAGTGCCTTCCACATGGAAAATTTCATCTCTTTGCCATGGAAATTCAAGACAATGGGGTCTCTCAGTCCCTCTAGGATCATTCTCCTCGCCTTCGCTACATGTTTCTTCCATTAGGATAGGTTTTAGGCATCATCTGATCCTGGTTTTGGAATTTTTTCTTTGACATAATCTAGCAATCCATTGTCATCAATCAATTTAACCAATTCTAAGCCAAATTGAGCCTTTCTTGCTACATTTCTCAACAAAAACCTCCTACGAGGCAACACTACCGCCTTTCTTACACTTAAACTTCACAAGTCACTCCACAAGAATGGAAAACACTAATCGTTATACAACCATTTCTACGCCTGGATGTTTTGGGTTTTTATGATTGAAAATACAAAATGTTTTATAATGCCAAATTTAACACATTCGAATCAAAATTGTAAACTTACACAGAAGAAATATCAATTAATTGGAAAAATTGAACATATTAGAGCAAAATCTTAAATTATGGCTTATGACAAAGCAATATTAACATAAAGCGCGTCAATATACACAAGTAAATATTCATATATAGAAAATGAGACTGATAAATGTAAATGCACAATGGAACTATTCATATTACAAGCATTAGCACACAAACCCTAAAGCTAGGGTTCTAACAAAAAAAATCATATAAACAATATGCCACATAAGATGGGATACTTATCTGGCGAAAATAACTGACTAGCTAAGGCTCTCCACATTCCCCCCTACCATAGACCACGTGTTTTATGGATTTCAACCATGGGACGCCCTTGAGCCAGGGTTACAACTCCATAGGAAACAATAACCAATAATAATTATATCTCTATAGCCAAGGTGCTAACCCAATAGTCATGTTGCTCCAAGGCTTGAGGCACCCTCCAAACTAACTTCCAAGATTACAACCCAACAACCATGCTGCTTCAAGGCTCCAGGAAACCTCTAGGCCAACATCAACTACCAAGGTGACAGCCCAATAACTGTGCTTCTCCATGGCTTTATGCACCCTTTAGGCCACCAACCGTACCACTCCCAACTAGTCTAGAACCCAAGCTTAGGGCTCACCAGATGTTTTTCTAAACTGGAGTCCAATCAACCTTTGAATAATAATCATCGTCATCATAATCATTTTCATAATAATCATCAAGCCTACATGCAAGTGTGTATATATATATAGAGAGAGAGTGTGTGTGTGTGTGTGTGTGTGTTGGGAACGGGTCCCCTAGGGTCCATTTTGGGGTTAAAAGCCCAAGTTTTGGGGCTAAAGGCCCAACTTTTGTATAAATAATGAAAAGTCTCTGAATTTTGTGGTCGCGGAGTGCGAAGGTGTAAATAGTCAAAAAGGGTTTTCACCCTTAGTTTAGGTAGCTTGTGTCAGCTTGATGAGATCTTCCCTTGGTCCATGGGTCATGGGAATGTATAAAAAGGGAGTCTTAGAAGAGTCTAAGGCAGTTTTAGTGAAGTTCTTAGGAATTTTTTGGCTAATTGACCAATGTAATGGGTCTAGGAGAGCTAAGAGTGAAGATTCATAGCGTAGGAAGAGGCTTTACGACTGAGTGCACAGAAGCCTAAGGTATAAGTCCATAGCTGAGTGCGCAGACCCCTACAGCTGAGTGCGCATGATAGTTAGACTCTGTACTGGAGATTTGAACCATCAATAAAGAGAATTATTCTAGAGAAATCTGTGTATGAGCTATTTTACTTTTGTTATGAATGTTTACGATTATGTTATGTTGAATACTGGATTTATGATTTAATGCTATATTGATGCACAAATCTATGTATTTTACTTTGTCATATGAACGCAAGTAAGAATATTTGTTTACGTGAAGATAATCATAATTCATGTTGAAAGTAATCACTACTTAAGCTAATTGGGGTAGACATAGAAGTAAGACTAATTACAAAGGCGCGTAAGTGTCTGAATTGACTATTTAGGGTCCGCAAAGGAAGTTCGGAGACCTTCGCGAAGGTTTCAAAACCGGATAAGAGAAGTACATTGGTAAGCCCTAAAGGGCTTATAATTCTACACGAAGGAAGGGATAGGGTATAAAAATGACATCACAACTATCTCAGGGTGCAGAAACTTGGTTCTTGCATCCCCCCATACTGCTTTGGGTGAGACTTTAGTCCACACTCCGTGGATTGAAACCGAAAGGGCCAGTAATGTAGGGATTTATTTGGCTAATTAACTCTAAACGTGGGTAAGGGACCATTAATCCAACAAATGGTTCCGTTGCCAAGACTAGGATCTGCATAACAAGATGGCTGATGTCGCATCATTGGAATCCAACTAATAAGGAGATCGAAGACTGGTTGGATAGAAAGATCCACGAATTCGTGGCACAAGAGAACATTAATCCGAGATTGACAAAAGAATAGTAGTTGGACATATACATGTACGCAGAAATACACAAGATCTTTTTATGTTCCTTCTCGATCGAGTTGTACGAGTGGATCGCAAAATTGGCGGATGGCCAAGGAAGGTGGAGACTTGACAGTCCAATAGTCTAGACCTTGGAGTTAGTGTGGATATTAGAAGCCTCTGAAGATAAGATCATTCACACTGTCGATCATTGGCTCAATTGTATCATAGGAGGGTTGGTGACAGATTTTGCAGTCGATACCTCGATCAGTTACAGCGAAGCAAAGCGCCGTTTCTTCAATGGGTCACGGGGTAAGTATTTAAAGTCGTTAAATACTTGGATTAAGATGCTCCTGTGTGAAAAGTGGGTTACGTAGCCACCTTGATGTTTGGGGCTACGTGAATTGGAAACACATTCAGGAACAAGGGAAGAATAGGAGCTGAATATCACCCACTAATTGAAATCCCTCTGATTCATGATGAAGAAGCAACACAGGCATCTCCACAAAGCATTGTTCCTTTGATAAAGCAAAGGTTCCCGTAAATACCCCATCCACCCACACTGCCTCCATCTTCACCTCCACTGCATATGCCTTCACCTACACCACCGCCACCTCTGCCACCATTCAATATGGCGAACTCCATAAAGCTACCTAAGTTCAAAGGTGTGGGAAATGAAGATCCGGACCAGTACTTTTGGTTCGTTGCGAAGGCTACATGGGAAGCTCACGGTATCACAGATGATCAAATGAATAAAGCAACGTTGGTTAGTGATTTGCAGGACCGCGTGCTAACGTGGTACATTAAGTATTGCACTAATAATCTGATGTCCACATTGGAAAATATCCAGGTTGCACTAAATAAGGAGTTCAGTAGACCTAAGTCTAAGGTGCAATCAATTATGGGATTCAAAGAGATCATAATGAAGCTTGGTGAGACACCTTGGGATCTGGATAGGAGATTGAACTGTATGATCCAAGAGGATAACATGAATTTGACTGATGGGCAACATCGTGAATGGTTTGTGGCTTTGCTCCTGCCTCATTTAAGCATTGCGCTATCACAATAGAAGATTGGGACCCAGGCGGAACCTCTTGAAATTGCGATGAGATTGCATGAGACACCAATGCAAGATGCTAATTTGGGGGTTCAGTAGATTCGGTACAGTTGCAGAACCTTTGCCTGGAAATGCAGAGTCTGAAGAAAGATAGAACAGCTAGGCCCAAGGCGCGCAAAGAATTTTGGTGCCTGAAGTGCAAAATCTAGTGGCATGAAAAATATCACTGTCCAATTTTCGCAAATTGTGTTGTAGCAGGGGGACCAATGCCTCTAAGGCCGAAAGCTCAAGTAGGAACAAGTATAGGGCCCGTGCTATGGTGTGATATCTATCAAGTAGATGGAAACATGTGACAGATAATTTCCATTTGCTACAGAAATTCGTATAGACACTGCAATAACTCTTCTGTAACTTATGTCAATCAATGGGTCATGATGAGCAAAATTGCCATAGTTATGAATTAATGATGGATAGAACACCTTCATACAAGGTGCAGGAAGAAACTCAGCCTCCAAACCAAGGCACTGGAGGAACACGAGGCGAGTATCAAGGGGGCAAACGAGGCTAAGGTGGAGGAGGACCTAGTAGAGGTCGAGGGCAGGTCATTTGTTACAACTGTGAGGGACCAGGACACTACGCATAAGAGTGCCCAAATTCAACGCGTCTTTCATGCCACTATTTTACTCAATTTGACCATGTGATGGAGGATTGCCCTATATTGTTAGCTAAGTGCGAAAAGGGGGCGCAGCCTCAGCAGCTGACTCAGAACCTTAGGATGATGAGGGCTGAGCCTTGCAAGCAAGACCCTAAGGTAAATATTGTGTTGCGGAGTAGGAGCAAAGACTGGTGAAGATAAGGGGAAGCAACTTGAAGAAGGTGAGTGGGTCCGCAAAGCACCAAGAAAGGAGACTGGGTTTGATCTAGAACACATAAAGAAATGTTTATGGAAGCGAAGAAAAGCTTCGTTGAGGCCTCTACCTCAGGAAGTCAAGAGAATATGACTGAAGAAATGGACCGGCCCATGATTAACACATTCATAGAGACATGCATGAAACTGTTACACGATAGTAAGGTTGTGAAGGGACTGCAAGAGCTGATTAATAGGTGCGCTGGCAAGGAAAACACGACTGATGGACCGTGCGAAGTGTGAGATGAGGCTTACTGCACAGATAGGAGAATATGATATGGATCATGTTATTTTAGATTTGGGGTCAGACGCAAATGTTTTGCCAAAACAGACATGGGAGAGAATGGCGAGACCTGCGCTACAGTGGTCTCTGATTCAGTTAAGGATGGTGAATCAGCAAAAAACATCCCAATGGGGAGGTTGCAAGGGGAAACAATTGATATTGAAGGCGTGAGTGCACTAGTTGATTTTGAAGTGATAAATATTATGGATGACAACAATCCCAACCCCGCCCTCCTTGGGATCGACTGGGCCACTGACATGAATGGGGTAATTAATTTGAAGAACTGGAAGATGTTATTTGAGAAGAAATCACTCTGTGTAGTAGTGCCCCTGGACCCTGCATAAGTGTTATAGACATATTTGGGCACTTCAACCCCAATTTTATATGTCGATAAACTAAGGGCTCTTTAACCCCTAAAAGTGTTGTTTCATACCCTAAAGGATAATGGTCAACTGGTTACATCATTCCCCAAACGTTCCACTTGAAAAACCATACAAAACTAGCCAAAACATGATCATATTGACTGCTCCACTATCAAGGTGTGATGCATACTAACTCCTACACGAGCCAGGTGCGATTCATACATATGAGGCCTTTTGTAGGGTGTGATGAGTGAGCATGGACAAATGTCTGACACATTTTTCTAAGTGGATGCTCATGGAATCTTCTAGAAACTTCTCCTATGACACTTGCCTCTCTAAATTCGCCCAAGGATGAGTAAGAGATCCAAGAAATCTCCAAGTGGAAACAAAAACAACAAGTGGAATGACACTAATCAAAACCCTATAGATGACTCACACCCTTGCACACATCTATAAATGGATCCCTCATCTCAGAGATTTAGGGGCTGAAATTTTGTAGTTTGCAAGGAAGTGCTAATAGTTTGCGGTTGAGAAAGAGCATTGTATTGTTGGTGTGATCTTGCTTTTAATGAGGTGAAGAGGGATTTGATGTCGGGAGGATGATGCTAGATCAAACATTTGGGTTGTAATTCTCCCTTCTATTTAATAAAGTTCTTTGAGTTGTCTTCCATACAACTGCGCAATTGTGAATGTTATTATTTGTGAATGCCATTGTATGTTCATTGTATTTATGATTCTGCAATGCTTATGATATAATAGATCAAGATGCTTTGATGGTGTTTTGTTGCTGTGTTTCTACAGGTATTCTCTAAGTGGGATAAGTAGGAGAGGAGTTGCAAGCTCTGTCAAGGGGGAGAGAGATCAAGCAAGGAGTTAAATGGAAGATCCAGGTTGTTCCTTTGCCTCTCTCTTATCTATCATACATAGAAGAAATCCCAAACTACTTTGATTGTTTGTTTCTAGGATAGCTGCCAATCCTAGAAGGCTAGTTGATCGAAAAGACACTAGTTTTCCCAGAAACAAAATGGTGACTCCACTGGGGATTGAATAGATGTTTGTTTTTTATTTTTGTTTGATTTATAAACTATAGATGAAGCCTAAAGTTATATAGATAGCCTTCGAACTACTCTTGCTCTGCAATTCAATAGTAGATGAATGCTACTTCAGTCAATCTCTAGTTTTGTTTATGAATTGAACATTTGACTTACAAGCATTCTAGATGCTCTTTTGGTAGCTCAGTAACCTCCCAAGATCATTCCTCTATACTTTTCTCTTTACTGTCCATCATAGTTCAACTTAACTCACTGAAATCAGTTGCAATTTTGAGCCAAAACCCACCTCAGTTGCGCTCCCTGGCCCATTGCACTGTCTATCACTGTCAACCAGTATGCATTGCACTTCCCGAGTGTAGCAGGTGTGATTCATACTTGTTTCTGTGAAGCCCCGGTGCGATGACTGACTGAGCCTATGTCCATTCTTGGAATTTGGGGGTTTTGTCCTTGTTTTCAGTTCGGTTTAGTTGTTTTGCTGCTTATGAACAGTGCCTCATTACTGAAGCCTTCTTGCATTACATATATCAGCCTCCATTGATTAGGATTAGTAAATGTTTTTATGTATCTGTCCATCATTTACAATCCTTTGTCAAAAAAATGCTTAAATCGATCTTTCATTTTGGTACAAAAGTGTCGTAACTATCGTTTTGTGTCAAAAAAGAGAAGCGTTGTAAAGTCTTCCTTCTTTGAATAGTCGATTGAACTTTTTGTCATGTATTTGATTTGATTTGTTGTTATTCAAAGTGTCGAAAGAATTTTCTATTCGAAATTGAAAAGTTTCTTTTATTCTTCCTTTCTATTTTGAAAAAAGAAATTGTCAAAATGTCGCTTTGAAAGAAATATTGCAGATCTTTGCTATATTTAGTTTTCCTTTTTGGCATTTTTCACATTAAGGGGAACGAAAAAAAATACATGCATTTGCATTTGCATTTAGACTGTGTGTGAAAAATGATTTAGGAAAAGTGCATTTAGTGTCTGCTCTTTGCTCTTTGTTTGAAAGAATCGCAATTTTCTTTCTCTAGTAGCTAGGATTTTCATTGATCAAAATAAACAACGATTGTTTATCATTGTAGATTGCATTTTTAGGAATTTCAAATAGACATCACGCGGTGAACCATTGAAAGGCAAACTTTTAAGCAAGTTCAACTCTAAAATAAATCTCAAAGAACCTAACAACGCTTTGAAACCTAACACAACACATCTAGAGGTCCAGGCTAGAGACGTGTTCTGGCGTCGTAAAATCTGGTGACTATCATTTTCATTGAAGGTTGGGTAATTCCTCCTCTTTGATATGACAAGTGCTAGCACGGACTTGTGCTCCCTGTACCATCGCGTATATATTGGGAGACCACAATAGGCTTATATCCTTTACCCATAGGAAGCTGTGTCTACCGCCTTATCAATCGCAATGCACTGAACACAACATTCAGGAAGATTAACTGTCATACATAAGTCCTTGGTAATTTCTCTTTAATTTATCACCAAGGTGTATATTGTAATTTTGCGATTGGTTTGGTAATCCCTATGTCTAGATTTTCAGAGTAATCACTTTTGTTCCTTTTTGACTCTTTAAAAGAAAAGGTCCATCTGAGCACTTGTCACTTCAGGATGATTAAAAATTGAAGGGGACTACAGTCATCTTTATCTTTTTCTCGACTCTTAAAAATTGAAAAAGCAAAGTTGTTTCAAAGCGTCATCAAAATTTATTAAATTCGGAATAACATCCCTGTTCCTTCATTGATCTTAGGTTGAGATAATGGAGTCCATGAATCAAGGAATCCCTTTTGATGGGAATCCTAGTCCATTTTCTTCTTGGGGAAATATTGGTGCTCCATATATGGCCACATTGTCCCTTCCGGGAATCACAATTGGCCTTGCAGTCTAGATTTTCTCAACCTCTGTCATTCAAAATACCATAATTCCTCAGCAAGCAAATCAACGTCCACTTGATACTGAAGTTGACCCTTCACCTTCTTCTTCATTTGTTTCTCCCTCCCCTTCTTCCTCTTCACTTGGTGAAAATAATGATGCTAGTAACCAGGTGGCTAAGAAGAAGAAAGGGAAGGAGAAGAAGAAGAAGAAGCTGATTCTGCAAGGGGGCAACCATGCAGCATCTGGTGAAAAACCACACACTAAACTTTCCAAACCCAAATCTCCATGCATAATTTGTAGAGGAGACCATTTTCATTGAGAATTTTCGTGTGTTCCTCGGATCTTGAGAGAATGGTCCCCCCGTTCGCACCAATAGGTGTCATCAACCTCTAGTGATCATGTTGACAACACACCATCAACTGGTAATAGTGAAGTTTATGGAAAGAAAGGAAAGGTCAAAATCCCATGTAGGTTATGTGAAGGGGACCATACCCTTCCCTGTTGTCCTTTTTTGGATGAAGCCAAAAGAGTCTTGCATAGTCGTCCTGCTTCACTGCAGCAACTTCCAACTGGATACAGGAAACTCTCCCCAAGTCCTTTACTAGTTGAAAATCCAACTTCCATAACTCAACTGTCGGTCGAAACACCTATCGTTGAAAGTGAATCTTCGAGTCCATACTGGACCAAAGTCAATAGGTCGAGATGGCAGTCGACCTAGTTTTACCTTCAGAAGATCATACCCTTCCTGAAGAGAGTGAGAACGATACCGTTCAAATTATTTTTGTCACTTCAGAGTCCAATGAACTTGGGGGAAATGCACCCGGCCCTTCACAATAGGAAGAGAATCCCCTAGTTCCCGCTACTCAAGGGGTTAATTCAACCGTTTATTCAGTACCCCCTCCAAGTAGTCTAGTCACTTCCTTCGATTGGAATCAACTAGCAATATCCTGCCTTCTTTCTAATGTACCATTCCAGATCATAGTAAAAGTTTACAAAATGATCGTGTCTGGCACTATCATAGATGAAGGGGCATCGGTGAGTATCCTTTCGTCAACTGCTTGGAAAGTGCTCGGTTCGCCATCGCTTATGCCTATCACATGGAATCTGTCAGGCTTTAACAAAGGAACTAGTCGACCGTTAGGGATCCTTCCTAAGTTACAGATAACTTTGTGTAGGAAAACCATTCACCTGAACATGATGGTAGTCCCAGGACAGTTAGATTACAATCTACTCCTTGGATGTGACTATGTTTACAACATGGAAGCTATTGTTTCAACACTCTTTCGAGTGATGTGTTTCCCGCATGAAGGCAAAATTGTCACTATTGACCAGCTTTCTTTCCCCGGTTCAAGCATAGCTCCAAGTCGATCAACATCCCTAAATGGTCCTTTTGCATTGAGAGTGTCTCTTCAACCTTCATTCCATCCACCTAATTACCGCGAGTAGTCTGGTGACTGTAACAAAGCTTGGGGGCATGCACCCTTGTCTGCTTTGGCGGATGAACCCAGCTAAAAAGATAGGTTTCCCTGCAGGTTATGTGATTGGTTTGAAAAACCATTCACTTTTGTCTGCACTGTGGATGAAGCCAAGGAATTGTTTTGTCTACTCTGTGGACAAAATCATCCTACCATATGAGTTTCTCTGTAAGTTAAGTGATTGGTCTGACACACCATTCACCTTTGTCTATTTGGTGGACAAAGTGAAGGAAGTGTTTTGTCTAACCGCTAACAAAAACCATCCTTCTTAACCACAGTGATTTCCATATGGTTACTAGAGACTCTCCTTTTCATCATGCTAGGGGCATGCAACCCTTTTTTCAATTTCATTTTCTAGCCTTTTAGCTTTTTAGCTTTTTAGCATTTAGTTTTTTTATATTTTTAACTTCTTAGGTTAGGTGATTGGTCCAACACACCATTCAGCTTTGTCTATATTGCGGAAGAAGCAAAGGAAGTATTTTGTCTAACCCAGATGAAACTATCCTACCTAACCTCAGTAGTTCCCTAGTTTTTTAGTTTTTTTAGTTTTTTAGTTTTGTCATTTCTAGTTCGTGTAAAAAGAAAAACTAAAAATCTGAGCATATGTTATCACATGGTTCAAGCTCATTCAAAAATAAACCTACCACCTGAGCATATGTTATCGCGTGGTTCAAGCTCGTTAAAAAATAAACCTACCACTGAGCATATGTTGTCGCATGGTTCAAGCTCATTAAAAAATAAACCTACCACTGAGCATAGTTCCCCCACGGTTCATGCTCGTTAAAAAATTAACCCGCCTTCAATAAATAACCTTTGTGATTGCCATGCTATTAGCATTTTGAGCTTTGGTTGTGTTCTTGCCATCACCTCCATCCTTTTGCCCAATCATACGCTTCCACTTGATTATTTACCCTTTTGAGGAACATCTGCGACGAGTAGTCCAACCTCTTCACATCACTGTGTTTTGAGAAGTTCCAAGCTTACCCGGAACCAGTTGCTACCCCAAACACCACTTGTTCCTCAAAAAACGAGTCTCTTTTAAACTCTTTTCAGACTCGTTAAATATGAAACAATTGTCGAGCTATTGGCCTTTCCAGTGCGATAAAGTGATTGGAAGTGCCATCCCTCCTGTATATTTTATTCTTTTTCGGACCTGAGGGATTATCTCACGAAAAAGTTCAAGTGCTTGTCTTTTCAACTCGCTAAAGTGATCGAAAAGTCATCCCGGATGTATTATGTTATCCTTTTTCGGACATAAGGGATTATGCTACGAAAAAGAACTGTTGGAGTTTCCTTTTCGTCCCTTTTCAAACTCTCTAAACATGAAAAGGATCAAGTTGTCTTTGTCATTAAACTTGTTAAAACAATAGCGACAAACTTGTTTACCTAGATAAGAACAAGTTTCGCTGTCGCTAGACTCACTAAAACATAGCGACAGGTTTGCCCGAAGGGAAAATTATAGAACAAGCATATGTTATCCTCCTCAAACTTGACAAAAATAAAGAGGTATTGGTTAGCAATGACTGGGGAAAAAGGGAAGAAAACTTGAAGAATGTTATGGTCGCAGGTCGCTCTTGAACATGACACTTTCACTCCATCACCATGATTGAGTCGAGTAGGGTTATTCCGTTCACCATTAATTTCACCATTGGTCTTCCACACCATCCATCTATAGGGGTTAATGCTACCAATCCATCTCAGTGTTACCGATATGTTCAAGAGAAGTCATTCAGTTGAGAAAACACAATCCAGTTAATGCCTCATCCATTGCAATACCTTCAACCTCCATTTTTCGTGACCACCATTCCTGAATCTTGTGTCGTCAAATCATTTCACCTCCAAAAAATCATTTGCTTCTTTTCGTTTCATAAATGTAGGATACATTAAGGCCCTCCTACAATGGGTCACTTCTTATTGACATCAACTTATTATCCAAGACGTTGACTTAGAAACACCCCTTTCAGTACTTTGAAGCTTGCATGCCTCAATGGCAAGTTTCTCACTTCCAGTGATAGGTTGACATCAGTGCCCTTCGACTAAAATATTTTGCGTGGTGTTCAACATCAGATCATATATTCACACCACCTGAATTGTACTGTAGTACCTTGAGGTTCATTATCATTATCGGTGATTCCTCTCATGTCTATTAACATCTCACATTATCGGCTGGTAATCAGGCGATGTCTTTCCATGTTCGACTTCAGAACATTTCTTCGCATGGATTGACTTGTACATCGGTCGAAGATTGAACGAGTTTTGAAGACCTCAGATCTAGTTTCATCCATCCAGGCTGCGATATATTCAGGGATATAAAGACATCTAGTGTACATAGAAGCTGCACAAATGCTCATCCGAGCCAAGGATGATGACTCTACATTTGAAGAATCACCAGTCTACATATGCAGACGACTATATTTTCTATGTACATGAGATGAATTTACAAAGTTGAGCATGGGAATGCCTGCTGCAACTAGATCATGAAAATTATATTATGATGATGTATTATATTGTATCTTATACAGGTCACCTTCCAGTTTCAAAACCTCGGATCCTCATGATAAAGCATTTCACCTGACATCAAAAGACTTAAGACTTCATGCTTTAGGGGGAAACTATTATAGACATATTTGGGCACTTCAACCCCAATCTTATATGTCGATAAAATAAGGGCTCTTTAACCCATAAAAGTGTTGTTTCATACCCTAAAGGATCATGGTCAACTGATTACATCATTCCCCAAAAGTTCCACCTGGAAAACCATCAAGAACTGGCCAAAACAGGATCATACTGACTGCTCCACTGTCAGGGTGCGATGCATATTGATGAGGCCTTCTATAGGGTGCGATGAGTGAGGATAGACAAACGTCCGAGATAGTTTGATGAGTGGATGCTCATGGAATCTTCTAGAAACTTCTCCTATGACACTTGCCTCTCTAAATTCACCCAGGGATGAGTAAGAGATCCAAGAAATCTCCAAGTGGAACCAAAAACAACAAGTGGAATGACACTAATCAAAACCCCAGAGATGAATCACACCCTTGCACACATCTATAAATCGATCCCTCATCTGAGAGATCTAGGGGCTGGAATTTTGTAGTTTGCAAGGAAGTGCTGATAGTTTGCGGTTGAGAAAAAACATTCTATTGTTGGTGTGATCTTGCTTTTCATGAGGTGAAGAGGGCTTTGATGTCGGGAGGATGATGCTGGATCAAACAACTGGGTTGTAATTCTCCCTTCTATTTAATAAAGTTCTTTGAGTTTTCTTCCATACAACTGCAAAATTGTGAATGTTATTATTTGCGAATGCCATTGTATGTTCATTGTATTTCTAATTCTACAATGCTTATGATATAATATATCAAGATGCTTTGATGGTGTTTTGTTGCTATGTTTCTACAGGTATTCTATAAGCGGGATAAGTAGGAGAGGATTTGCAAGCCCTGTCAAGGGGGAGAGACATCAAGCAAGGAGTTAAGTGAAAGATTCAGGTTGGTTCCTTTGCCTCTCTCTTATCTATCATACATAGAAGAAATCCCAAATTGCTTTGATTTTTTGTTTCTAGGATAGCTGCCAATCCCAGAGGGCTAGTCGATCAAAAAGACACTAGTTTTCCCATAAATAATTAGAACCACGCTATAGTGAACCGGTCTACGATTATGAAACTGATAACGATTTAGACTAGATTTAAAAGATAACGACATGAGATTGGGATTGTGTGAATTTGACAGCAGATGGACATATTGCATCAGACCGCGAAAGTTCTTGCACATCAGCTTCAGATGAAGAACTGGAGCACTAGCGGAATCGACTACATGAAGTATCTACATTGCACTGTAATATGATGACCAAGTCATTGTGATGTGTATAATCAAAGGTAAGAAATCTACATTACTATGATGGTTTAACTGATGTTGATCACTTTTTGGATGCATTTGAGAGAGAAATGCCAGAGACACATCGCTTCCAAGCCCTGGACTAGGTGTTGCACACTATGCCTGCGATGTGGTGGGGCACACATGAGTGCAGTTTTGATGATTGGTGCGTATACAGAAAAATGATGAAAGTGCGGTTTGGTCACCCATAAGTGTGGCTAACAGAAAAGTATGATGGGAGGAATAATCTGCACGACGATTTGGCCAAATGGACTGAAGTGTATGGAATGAAGCCTCAGCTAGAGTGGGTACATTTGTTTTTTCATACCTTGGATGTTATACTGATGAATTGGTACTTGGAGACAGAACTCTGCCATGACACTGAAGAATGGGATGTTCTGCGCGAAGAATTTTTTATGACAATTAGCTTTGAGGATGGATTTGAATGTATTGACGAAGCATTGTAGGAGGTTAAGGCAACAATCTTCGGGATACCACAAGATCCTATAGATTTGATTCAACCTGATTGGACTACCAAATTGAGCCACGTGCTGGAGTTCTACAATGTAACAATGGAAGAAGAAGATGAAGAAACGGGAAAGATTAATATTCCAGAGATTGAAGGGCACCGCGAAGTTGAAGGAACACTACTAGAGAATCCATACATCAGCAAACCGCTCAAAACTAGACAGGTGAACATTGGCACAGAGGCAAATCTGAAGTTTGCAAAGATTGGGGACTACTGGGACGACACGACAGTAGATAAGGATGCTGAATTACTCCACGAATATTAGGATTTGTTCCCCACAAAGTTTTTAGATCTGAGAGGGATAATAGGAGACTTGGGTGTCATGAAGACCACTCTAAAACTGGACGCGAAGCCAGTTAAGAAAAGACCTTATTGCCTCAATCTGAAGTATAAAGAAAGGGTCCATTTGGATTTGGATAAAATGCTTGCAGCAGACATCATTGTACCAATAGAAGAGTCTAATTGGGTAATCCTAATGGTAGTTCAGGAAAAAAACAGAAGGATGAGATACAAATATTCATAGATCTCAAGAAGTTGAATGACACTTGTGTGCATGATCCCTTCCCAACTCCATTCATTGATGAGGTGCTGGATAATGTTGGCAGCCAAGAAGCATATTCATTTACTGATGGGTTCTTAGGGTATCATCAGATCAAGATCACGCCAGAAGATAGGAGTAAGACGACTTTCGCAACTGAATGGGGATGCTTCTAGTATATTGTGATGCCTTTTGGGTTGAAGAACGCGTTGGCAATCTTCTCGCGTGTAGTCATCGTAGTGTTCAAAGATTTCATTCAAAAAATTTTGGAGGTATACTTTGACAATTGGATAGTGTTTGGATTGGTAAAGCACCATTTAGAAAGTCTGCGCTTGATGCTAGATGCATGTCAGAGGTACCAGATCACACTCAATCTGAAGAAATGTTTGTTTTGCATCCCTTTTGGGATATTGTTGGGTCACGTGGTATGCAGACAAGGCTTGATGGTAGACCCTACAAAGATCACAGTTATAATCAATTTGGAGGCACCAAGAAGTGTGAAACAGCTGCGTGCAACATTAGGGCATATAGGGTACTATAGAGAGTTCATCAAAATCTATGCCCAAATCACCATGCCGATGGAGAAACTGTTAAAAAAGAATGCTACATTATGTTGAAATGAGGAATGTCAGAAGAGCTTGGATGTGCTGGAAGAGAAAATGGTCACCACATTGATCCCAGTCTTCCCTAATTCGAAGAAGGAATTTCATGTGCATGTGGACGCATCATGTATTGCGCAGGGAGAGTACTGACACAAGATGGTGAGGGAGAATTGGATCATTCCATAGCACTCACAAGTATAAAGCTATCTAAAGCTTAGAAGAACTATTCAATGACAGAGCGCGAAGGACAGGCTATGGTATATGCGCTCGATAATTTTAGGCATTACTCACTAGGCGGACACTTTAAGATGTATACAGACCATTCTACATTAAAGTACTCAGTGAACAAGCCTGTGTTCGGGGGGGGAATATGTAGATGGTTGTTGTTGTTTCATGAATATAATTTTGAAGTTATTTTGAAACCAGGATGATTGAATGCTGGATCAGATCATTCATTGCGCATTGAAATAGGAGAGGAGCCTATGAATTTGGATGAAGGACTACTTGGCACACAACTCTTTGTGGTGCACGTCGCAGACAGTCACTTTGAAGATATTATACACTTCCTGACAACTTGAATGGCTCCAGAAGGATATACTAGCCAACAAAAGAAGGAATTGGTGGTCGGCACAACAGACTTTCCTGTCATTGCAGGAAATTTGTATAAAATAGGAACAGATGAAATATTGAACCATTATGTGCCAAAATTTGAATGAAACAGCATCCTCAGTAGGGCTCATGGAGGAGCCATGGGAGGAAATATGTGGGAAAAGAAACAACGCAGAAGATTCTATGCACTGGGTTGTGGTGGCCAACATTGCATAAGGATTCAAAAGCGTATTGTAGGGAATGTGATTCATGCCAAAGGACTAGCAAACCATCGTGGAGGGATGAGCTGCCACTGAATCCATAGATATCGTTACAGCCCTTACAGAAGTGGGCGATTGACTTTTTGGGACAAATGCAGCCTCCAGGAAAGAAGACGAGTGCATGGTACATCGTCACCATGACTGAGTATTTAACCAGATGGGTGGAAGCACAGCTTGTGAAGGATTGTACAAGCCTGAAAATAGAAAAAATCATCTTTGAGTACATGCCGACAAGGTTTCGTTGTCCAAAAATTTTAATGAGCGATCACGGTACACATTTTCTTAATGAAACAATCAGCGCATTGACAGAGGAATTTTAGGCTTACCATTAGAAGAGCATGCCATATCACCTGCAAGCTAATGGCACAGTAGAAGCGTTTAATAAGATACTAGAGAATGCACTGATGAAGGTTTTTAATACACAAAGAAATGATTGGGATGTGTGTGTACCCGCGGTACTATGGGCTTTCAAAACAACTTGTAAGACGCTGACTGGACAAATGCTTTTCAGGTTGGTTTATGGCGTTGAAGTTGTGATGCCAATGGAATACATTGTGCCTAGTCTGCACATAGTTGCATTCACAGTAATGGAAAATCACATAGCCATGGAAGAAAGGCTTGCGTAGCTGACAAAACTGGAAGAAGATAGGTTTCTGGCTGGATTCCATCAATAAATTCAAAAGGAACACGAAAAGGCATGGCACGATCGACACATCAAATTGTGCACCTTCAAGGTAAATGATTTATTGTTATTATATGACAACAATTTTGATAAATTTCCAGGAAAATTTTGGATGCATTGGCTGGGGCCCTATGTCATCAAGGAGATTACCGATGGTGGAGCAGTTCAGTTGGTAAAGTTGAATGGAGAGCCATTCCCAGGGAGGGTGAATGGTAACATATTGAAGCCATACACTACAGATCCGACCAGATGACTATATGGCAGAAGCAGAGTCTTAGTGCTCCAGGTAGTTGAAAGGAGGCACATGACTATAAACTACACTTCCCAAGTTGTAAAACTGTGCAGTTGGGGTACTGCGTGGAAAGGAGGATTGTCACAATGTCAGAAGAAGAGCGAGGGGAGCTACGCTGTCAAAGGAGAGACCGCACAAGGTAGCTTGAAAGTGACCATTATGGTCACTATTCATGACTTGAAAGTGGGAAAATGGCTAAATAGCACAGGGGGTGGCAATTAAGTCAGAATTTAAGAGCAAGATCTTTGAAAATCTGTCGCCACTAGCATTTATGAACCGATTTTGGGGGGAACGATCGGATTCAAATTCGACATTTCCTATAAATTACAGATGGTCAACTAATGAAAGACACTTGAAATTTTAAGAATTGAGGTGTTGAGCTATCAAGCACGCATGAACCTTGATACTTCGAGGAATTGGTAGCAAGTTCAGTGTTTGAGAAATTTCTGAAGAAAACTCAGGAGCTTTTAACTAGCATTATGTCGACACTTGTGGAGACTGCAAGTGCTAGAGAAGCAATGGAAACTAAGGGAGTTGCACCTGAGGTAGCGAGTGTAGAGGTACCTACAGAAGTACCTAAATCATCGAGGTTGCCTAGGCCGAGGCCTACGCCGCCCAAAGAAGGTCCCAAGATGAAGAAGGATAAGTAGAAAGCAACACAGCGAGTGCATGAGTCGCCAAGGAAACACTAAAAGAAGGAAAATCCTACTACACAGGAGAAGGGCAAGGTAGTAGACCTGGAACCTGATGAGGACATAGAGGACGTCAGTGTGGGTGTAGAAGATGTTGACATAGGGGCAAAAGACATTAAAATTTAGGGGGCAAACCCTATCTCCAAGTTGCCACCATATGTCCCTCCACGCCGAGGCAAGGTGAAGGTACCAAAGGACATCGAGAAGAACAAAATCACACTTTTCACCCCGTTGGCACCAAACAAAATCACATTTGAAGGACCGCACTTGGTGGATATCCCCCTTTTGAAGCTAGAGGACTGGGATTTAGTATGTATAGAGCACTTCCCCACTTGGCGATTGATACATTCATGCACCACATCTTCTATAAAGACTCTGGTGTGACTGCGTTGGAGCCAAGGAAGTGGATTAGAGGGGTGGACAAGATAGGATTGTTGAACCTGCTATGGGTGCCACATTACAACCGTGTGCCCATAACTTTGATAGTGGTCAAGAAGATATTATGCTTGGTGCACGATGGGTGCTTATGGTTAGGAGATCCGATAGTAATCACTAACATGCTGATCCACAAGATCACATTACTTCTGCACTCAGGATTGAATTCGGACATGGAATTTGGCGGAAAGTTGGGTGAGCACAACCTCGCCGAATGAATGAAGGACAAGTTGAAGCTTGCCAAGAACCATGTGGCTACTCCATTTCTGGCATAACTGACCCTATGGTTAAAATAACCACTCAGATTTTGGTAGGGAAAATTAATAGGAAGTGTTGTGCAGATGAAGTGTCGGCACCGGTGGTACCTTTAGTAGCCTAGTGCATGGAGGGTGTACAATTTAACTGGGCGTGCTACCTCTGCAGCAAGTTCCTCGCAAACTGCAGAGAAACGCAAGATCAAATTAAGACTTTCCACTATGCATGGCTATTTGATTCGGATTGGATCCTTAAAAAATTCCATGATTGTTTAGAAAGAATGACAGACTTCAAGAAATCTTATAACTATCAAAAATAACCTCTGAGTAATGGCAATTTGCAGCCAGCATGGAACAACGAGGACCTTCGGTCAAATCACACCGACCGTTGGCCCATGGAGACTGTGCATGGCACAAAAATGGCAATTGGGAAGCTCAGATCCAGAAATGGAGGTTGTTTCTAATAAGCAATTAGCACAGATTGCTAATCATGTATCACTGGGCAAAATCCCTCGAGAAGGAAAAGCCCCAAGCACTCGGTTACAAGGGAAACCAAAAAACCGTGGGAAAGTGCTAAAACCAACAAGGCAAGTCTCGTGCTCAAAACCAGCTGAATATTGGAGGCATTTCGAGAGGTAAGTAGGTTTTGTCGAGGAACTAGAAATTCCATACACCGAGTGACGCGTGTTCGGTGGATGAGAGAGAAAAACTACTTACATCAAGGAGTAACTGTCGAGCAACTCAACCGTGCAATATGAGCGAAGACCGTAGGATCTGGGGGCTCCAGATCAACAGCAGAGGTTCAACCCGATGGATGAATGGATCCGAGGGAGAAATAAACTGCGGTGCATAAGATTTGAAGTCCGATTTGATTGATGAGTCGACAGAAGGATCCGTTTCGCAGGCATCTGGGAAATAATGGAAATAACAACTATTCAGGAAGAATTGACACTTAGTTCATAAAGAGACAGGTGGCCACCACTTTGCGAAGCATTACAAAGGCAGGTGATCCAGAGAGACGGGAAGTAGAAACGAACAATCAGAGGAATGAACTGGCTTTAAAAACCATGAGCAAATAGTGAAGCAAGGGAGGCAGAAAAGAAGCCGAAGGCCAAAAGATACAAAAAGAGAGGCAAAATTGCAGAGAACAGAGAAGCCAAGCTGACAATCCGAGCAAAGGCAGCATCGAGCAGACAGAGACCAATTGAGGTCAAAATTCAACAAGGGGAGTCTATGAACTCTAAGGACTTGGGAATTCCAAGTGCCATCCTACTGATCATTCTCTGTTAAGTGAGACTCAGATTGAGCTCCTTATTGTAAAACTTTGTTTTAAAGGCATAATAAAAAGGCCACCACTGAAGACTGGACAAGGAAACATAACCCAGGAGGATTGGGTGAACTCCTTATTAAATTTTTGTTGTGTTTATATTTTCTTACTGTGATGTCTCCCTATTGCAAGTGTCGATGTATTTCGCAATATTATTGATCCGCTGACTAAAATAACATAAACACACACCAGCACATGAGTTTGTAATACCTTCATTAATTTTCTAAGGTCACCTAGGGGTGATTTCATATCAAGTGGTATCAAAGCTAGTAGGTTGTTAAGGTTAGACAAGCTTGTGCTGGATTTAGCTGTTGAATGCTAACTAGATCAAAGCTCAGATTAGGATAAGGAGAGTTGGTCGAAACTAATCTTGAAATTGGAAGAGTCTATCGTTAAAAGAAAATGTCGGAGGAAGGTTCCTTCGGCCCAGACCCACAATTTATAGAGTTTCCTGGCCATGAGGTCCATGGTAGAGGAAATGCATAGGGAATTTAGAAAAAATAAAGATGAGGAATCATCAGGCTCCAAACAAGATAAGGGGGAAGAAGAATCTCTCCTCCATGACCACTCCAAAGGCAAAGGGAAATAAGAAAGCTTTCTCTTACCTCCTAATAGCCTTGAACATACAAAGAAAGCATATTTGATTAAAATATATGTTAAATTTGATTTGTCAATATATGATGGAGAGTTGAATGTAGAAAAGCTAGACATTTGGATCAGACAAATTGATGTTTATTACAGAGTGCAGAATATCGACTCAGACAAGAGCAAGATTCATCTAGCTAGCCTACGCCTTGGGGGCACTGCCTTGGTATGGTGGGAAGGCAAGACCCAAGCTAACATGAAGAAACATGGTAAGACTCTTTCTGTGTGGAGTGAATTTGTTTCTGCAATCAAAAAGCAGTTCTATCCACTGGCTTACATGTAGCAAGCCATGATGAGCTGGAAAACTCTTCGCCAATTGAAAGGGAAAAGTGTGCAGAGTTACACTCAAGAATTTAGGAAGAGAGATTTAATTCTAGGAATTTCATTAGACTCACTTGATACTCCGTTGAAGTATATAGGTGATTTGCACAACTACATGAGGCACACTATCCTCATGTTTAATCCCACTAGTCTAGATGAGGTATCTGTTTAGGCTACGCATCTAGAAGCTAGAAGAAATAATGAGAACCCAGAAGTTGGGGGGTCATCCAACCCACTGCAAGCAAGAATAAGGAGAAAAAAAACAGAAATGGAAAGAGAGGAAGGAAAACACTACACAAAAGAGCAAGTTCTCATGTACTCACTGTAAGAAGGAGGGGCATGATGATGAACACTGTTGGATCCTACATTCAGAGCTGAGACCTAAGAAGTTCGAGGGTAAGAAGAAGAAGATTGCTACAGATGTTCAGAAATATTTGGGGTCAGAATTAGGAGATGAAACAACCATTACAGCTATAGGTATAAGAGGTAAAAATTCTAAAGCATCTACTAGTAATTCTGCATAATCTATTAATGAAGAAAATGAGAGAAAAAGACATGAGCTTTTCCATATTCAAGTTATTTCCAAGCATCAAAAGATAGATACTTTGTTTGATAGTAGCTCACAAGTAAATTTTATTTCTGAAGCAACTGTAAAGAAATTGGGATTACTAACTACACCTCACAAGAAGCCATACCCATTAGGTTGGTTGACTGATAAAGCATAGCTACAAGTGACTAGACAATGTAAACTTAAGTTTTCTTTTGGGTCAACATTTGTAGATGAGGTTGAGTTGGATGTAATTCCTTTGGATATATGTGGAATTGTTTTAGGAAGTCCCTACTTGTATGATAGAAAAGCTATTTTCTATAGAGCTGAGAACAAGTATCTCCTCGTTAAAGATGGAATCAAATATATTGTAAGAGCTCATAAGCTCAGGGATAATTATACTCTCATAAACTCAGGGCAGATGAAACGAATTGTAAATTCATGCAAGCAATTTTTACTGATGGTTGTAAAGGAAAAGAAACCTAATAAAACCAATGTATTTGAGGGCTGTGATGCTAAACAACAAGTTTATTTAGAAAAGGTTGTTTCAGAATATGATATCGTGTTTCAAGAACCTAAGGGTCTGCCACCCAAAAAGGGAATAGTACATGATATTAATTTGCAGCAAGATGCTCCATTGCCTAACATCGGAATGTACAGGTTGTCCACTTTAGATAATGCATAGATCAAGAAGCGGGTGCAGGAGTTGCTCGAGAAAGGGTTTATCAGACCTAGCAAATCACCTTGTGGATCTACAATTGTTTTGGTGAAAAAGAAAGATGGCTTATGGAGAATATGCATTGATTATCGGGCACTAAACAATATAACAATAAAAAATTGTTATCCCCTTCCTTGCATAGATGATCTGTTAGATCAATTGAAGGAAGTTGTTTATTTTTCCAAGTTATTTTTCATAGTGGATATCATCAGGTCTAAGTTGCAGAACAAGATGCATGGAAGACTGCTTTCAAAACAAAGCAGGGATTGTATGAGTGGATAGTTATGCCTTTCGGCTTAACTAATGCTCCTGCTACTTTCATGAGAATGATGAATGATGTACTCAGACCTTTTCTTGATGATTTTGTTATTGTATATCTGGATGACATTCTTATATTTAGCAAAACGTGGGAAGAACACTTAAAGCATGTTAAGCAGACATTAGATGTTTTGAAAAGAGAAAAACTTTATGTTAAACTCTCAAAATGTGAATTTGGCAAAACATCCTTGAATTATCTGGGTCACATAGTAGGGGGTGGTAAATTGAAGATAGAACCCTCTAAGGTTGCATTCACTATAAACTGGCCTAAACCCAGGTCTGCCATAGAAGTTAAAAGCTTCTTGGGAGCAGCACAATATTGGAGAAAGTTTATTTCTAACTTTTCCTTAATTGCAGCTCCCTTACATGCTTTAACAGGATTGAACAAGGTGTTTCAGTGGGGAGGCAAACAACAGAAAGCCTTCGACACCTTGAAAGAAAAGATTAGTATAGCACCTGTACTAGCACTGCCTGTAGGTTTTAACCCTGTAGAGAAATTACCTGCATACGAATTCTAAATCACAGGAAAAATAAAAATGCGAGAGCATAACACATAAAACACATAT
>APFE030936536.1:4080-31140 GCA_000404065.3 Pinus taeda | reverse complement strand
AATTGCCTTCAAAACCCTAAGAGAGGGAAATGAACCTTGCCTAGGCACAACTGAAGCATGGATAAGCTATAAAATGACCCTATGGAACTTGACATGATGATGAAAACCCTATGAATGATGATAGGCTCAGCTGAATAGTGACATAGGTTGGCATTGGCAACTTTGGAAAGAGTGAGAGCAAACCCTAGACCTAATGCCTAGTGACCAAATTTTGCTTGAAGACTCACTGAAATGACAAAATTTGACCTTGACACTTCAAAATCACTTTGTAAGAGCATATTTGATCACCGGAGTAAGGCTGAAAAGCCTGACACTAACAGGCTGGACCAGGAGACGTAGCCCAAGAGGATTGAGTGAACTCCTTATTAAATTTTTGCTTTGTTTATATTTTGCTTACTCTGATCTCTTCCTGTTGCAAGTATCTATGTATTTCACAATCTTATCGATTTGTTGCCTAAAATAACATAGACACACACCAACACATGAGTTTGTAATACCTTCATTAATTTCCTGAGGTCACCTAGGGGTGATTTCAGATCACTATTGTTGTTGATTGTACTAGTTGTGTGGGACTTGCAAGAGGAAAGTCAGTTTCCCCTGATTGCACCAGAGATGCTAGAAGCAACAAAGTTCACTTTGCTCTGGGCCATGAAGGACCCCCAAAGGATCAAGGACAGCAAGATATTCTAGATTCTCATGGAATCAAGCATTTTCACTGCCATCAATAGCAAGATGTGGCTCTTATCAACTATCTTTGAGTAGTTGTCTGGATATGTGGAGTTCAAGGTGAAATTCCACTATGTTTCCATCGGAGTGCAGAAGGACCCCCCACAAAAATGGTATGATCTTCCATACCTGGTGATGGATGTTGCAATCACTGTGGTTCTGGAGAATTATCCCATAGAATGGCGCAAGGCCTAAAATTTATCAGCTAGGTATAGTAATTATGTCGCGAAGCAGAAGAAGGAAGAGGCTGGGTTAAAGATGGAGCAGTTGGCCAAAAAATGGAGGAAGGAAGCTAAGGAAAAAGCCAAAGCAGAGCACGCAGCCCAAACGCTGGTTGAAGGGGAGGAGGAAGAGGATGACCATGACTCATATAGGAGTTAGAAGTCACCTTCTCCATAGAAAGACAAGGAAGAGCAGCATTATGAGCAGGGAGGAGCAGACCCAGAGACTACTCCATTCTAGGTTAAGCGCACAAGGGAGTAGGAGAAATTAGGGTCGCGGAAGAAGTAAAAGGTGAGAAAATTGTCCCTGGACCCAATCACCTTGATAAAGGGTGATCTAAATGATATCAGTGATACAGTAAGGGACACAACCGCAGAACTGCCACAACAGTTTGAGCAACAGCAAAAACAGGGCTTGGTTTCCATTCAAACGGGTTTGCTCGAGTTGCAGATCCAGGCTACTCAAGTGTAGACCATTGTAGGGTCGGGCAGCGTGGCGTCGAGCAATTTGGTGTCGGAAACCTTAGATGCGGCAAAGACGGTTTGTACAATGGATCCTTGGGATCTCACGTTGTTGGAGGGAGCATTGACCACAGAAGCAAAGGCTAATAGGGCCACTGTCAGTGCCATCAAATAAGTCGAGTTAAACTTGGTCGCACTTCCAAGTGAAGCCCTTCACACCCTATAACGAGCTCGGGAATAGCGCGCCTTGAACATTATCAGTGAGTAGAGGGTGAACAATGCATAGATGTTAGCCGAAAAATTGCTCGCGATTGATCTTCTTAAGAAGATAATAGAAAAGAATGAGCACACAACTATAGTGGTGGCTGAGGCATGTTGGATTGTTCCATAGTTGAACATCCCTGAAGATGCGCTAGTCGACGCAAGGATCTGGAAGCTCGTTGCAAGTGTGCACGGGGCATGAACAGAGTCAATTAAGGTTCAATTTGAATTGAAACTTAAGATCACAAAACTTGAGTTGAGGGTCCAACCTTCAACTCCACCAAAAGTCAGAGAGAAGCACGTGACTGCTGTGAAAGATGTCGTTGCAGCAATCGACATCGCAGTGAAGGATTTCACTGTGCTCTTCGAGCAGGTGCTCGAAGTAGTGACCAATCTATAGGAAGATCCCAACCTGCAAAGACTAGAAACTGAGACATGGGAGTTGTAGCAGATGTACGATGAAGTCAAAGCAACAGTGCGCACGATTTCCATCAAGCATAGGTTTTCAAAGCTGCAAGAAGTGAAGGCACTAAAGGAATAGATGGATGCAGCTCAGCGCAAGGAGGTAGTATTCAAGGTCAGATTGGGGCCTTGGCTAGAGGAAGCCTGTGTACTCACTACCTCCATTGAAGGGAAATTGGCCAGTCTGCAAGTGACATAGCAAAAAATATAGGAAGACAGCACAGAACCAGTGATGGAGCAGTTGTTCAACGAGGTTAAGTAAGCAGCAATGCAGTGAACCACTGAGGTTGCAGTCGTATAGTTGGAGCTAGGAGGTCTTTGCGACAAGATCTCCACACCGTCCGAGTGACTCGAGGTGAGTGACCAGATTTGTGTTCGGGGCCTATTGGGAACAGGTCTCCTAGGGTCAATTTTGGGGTTAAAAGCCCAAGTTTTGGGGCTAAAGGCCCAAGTTTTGTATAAAGAATGAAAAGTCTCTGCATTTTGTGATCGCAGAGTGCGAAGGTGTAAATAGTAAAAAAGGGTTTCAATCCTTAGTTTAGGTATCTTGTGTCGGCTTGATGAGATCCGCCCTTGGTCCGCGAGCCATGGGAATGTATAATAAGGGAGTCTTAGAAGAGTCTAAGGCAGTTTTTAGTGAAGTTCTTAGGAATTTTTTGGGTAGTTTACCAATGTAATGGGTCTATGAGAGCTAAGAGCAAAGAGTCTTAGCGTAGGAAGAGGCTCTGTAGTTGGCTACATAGAGGCCTAGGGTAGAAGTCTGCAGCTGAGTGTGTGGACCCCTGCAACTGAGTGCACAGGGAAATTAGAGTTTGTACTGGAGATCTGAACAATCAATAAAGAGAATTATTCTGGAGAAATCTGTGTATGAGCTATTTTACTTCTGTTCTGAATGTTTGCAATTATGTTAGGTTGAATACTGGATTTATGATTTAGTGCTATATTGGTATGCGAATCTTTGTATTTTACTTTGTCATATGACTGCAAGTAAGCATATCTATTTACTCGAAGATAATCATAATGCATGTTGAAAGTAACTACTACTTAAGATAATTAGGGTAGACACAGAAGTAGGAATAATTACAGAGGCGCGTGAGTGTCTGAATTGAATATCTAGGGTCTGTGAAGGATGTTTGGAGACCTTCGCGAAGGTTTAAAAACTGGATAAGAGAAGTACATTGATAAGCCCTAGAGGGCTTATAGGTCTACGTGAAGGAAGGGCTAGGGTATAAAAATGACATCACAACTATCTCAGGGTGTGGAAATTGGTTCCTACATCCCCCCTACTGCATCGGGTGAGACTTCAGTCCGTGCTCCTCGGATTGATGCTGAAAGGGCTAGTAGTGTAGGGATTTGTTTGGCTAATTAACGTTGAACTTGGGTCAGGGCCCATCAAGCCAATATAGAGAGAGAGATACACACACACGCACCATGTAGCACATCTTGAAGGCATGTGGGCCCCAAGAATTCACATCACCATTACCTGTCAACCAACACCATTTCCCCATGTCCATAGAGTCGCATGTCCCCCATACTCTTACCATGGAATGGGCTCCGTAACCAACCTATTTTATATGATTTTATTATCAGGATATGTATATCAATTACATTGCATTTTTAATCTTGGCCCTTCGACCACATAACAAAAACCAACAAATAAGCAAGAGCAAGTTAGCTGATAAAATATATAAAACATGAGCACATAGGATTACATGCCCACAAAATTGTCTCCAGCTCACCATCATAATATCAAGGTAAAAAAATTTACAACATAAACTGGCATGGGTATTATAATGTGTTTATGTTGTTGATGTTAGTATGTATATGACAAAGTAAGGGTAACAATATATATATGATGGCTAAGTTCATGTGTATGCACGAGGGTTGATAGGATAGTGTATGATAGTTAAGTGATTTATCATTGTTGAACCTATGTTAATATTGGTGTATTTCCATATTGTTGTAGCTAGGGTCTGACAGTCAAGGTAGATGTATACTATTGCTAATGTGTTGTTAAAATAAAGTTGTTATTGCTAGTTCTAGTGTGTTATATGGCTTAGTGAGGTTTTCATTGTGAATATGTGTGGATTTTGTTCAAGCCATGTATAGTTGAGTGTGAGTGAATGCATTTGTGAGATTATACGTAAGTTGTTGGTCAAAATATGTGAGTATATGTTGATGATGGGAGTGTATGTCAATGTATATGTGAATGTTGTTGCTAGGACTTGACAGTGAGAGTGAAATGATGAGCAAAGAATGTTGGTAGATTCTTAATTGTTGAACTAGGGTTTATTCACGAGTTTGAGCAAAGAGATCATTGTGGATCCAATACAAAATTGTATGAAAGAAAGGTCCATAGTGAATCAAAGGTTAGTGCCTCCAAAGCAAGGGGTGGCTTTCTAGTCAAGGAGTAGTGGCTTCCTTCAAGTGGGTGCCTAAGAAAAACATGGGAGTTGATGCCTCCAGCAAATCTATATTTGCAAAACGAGTTGGGAGTAGGTGCTCTTGTGAGAGGCTATGTAATTTTTTGGTTAGAGTATGTGAGTATATGTTGATGAGGAGACTATATGAAAATGTATGTGTATATGATACTCCTAGGGATTTATAGTGAGATTGAAATATTGAGTGGCGAATGCTAATTGAGTTTGAGTGAATGCATTTGTGAGATGCTATGTAAGTTATTGGTCAAAGTATGTGAGTATATGTTGATGATGAGAGTGTATGTAGATTTGTGTTTGTATATGCTATTGCTAGGGCTTCATGGTGAGAGTGAAATGTTGGGCATAGAATTTTCACGAATTATTAGTTATTGATTCAGGTTTATTCATGAGTTTGATAAGAGAGATGGTTGTGGCTCCAATTTGAAAATGTATGAAAGTGAGGTCCATAATGAATCAAAGGTCAGTGCCTTAAAGGCAAGTGGTGGATTGCTAGTCAATCAGTATTGGCTTCCTTCAAGTGGGTCCTTGAGAAAAACATGGGGATTGCTGCCTCCAGCAGAGCCGTGTTTGCAAAGTGAATTGGGAGTGGTTGCTTCCAGCAGGTCGTATCTTGCAGAGAGTGGATGGTTTCATTATCGAAAGTTGGTGCTTGCATGCTGGTGGGTGCCAATATATTCATGTAATAAAAATTGAACATAAGAGAAGAAGAGGATGATTGTTTTATCCCTTTCTAGATTTCCACCAAAAATCTCTTGCGTCCATATGTTTTGATTCTTATGTTGTGGTTTGTTTAGATCTATCATTCATATTCTATGTTGTTGGTTAGTTAATGGTTAAATTAATTGATTAATAAATTGGTAAAAAGTTAATAAGATTATTCAAATAGCACTATACTGACTCACACCTCACCCCCCAATTTTCCAACACACTATGCATTGTAATGCCTTGAAAGTTGTCATACCATGCATAAAGCCTTACAAGTTGTCAATGAATAATTTACAACTTGCAATACCTTTGCTTGAGCGTGTTAAATTTGTAACTATGATCAGTATTAATAATGTATTTTTTACCACTAGATGTATTTGTATTGATTATTGTAGTGTATTTAAAATGCTAGAGTCAAAAGAAAATATATTTTGAGTCAAAATCACTTTGTGACTTCTAAAAGAAGAAAAATTGAATTTTGAAATTAAAAATTTTGGCTCTAATTTTGTCAAGTCAACATCCCTCCAAGTCAAGTCAGTCAGGGGAAAAGGACACACCCATTCAACCCAACATATCACTATATAAAGGCAACTCGAGTTCATTCACTTGGCAAAAAATTCACACTTCCTCAAGAAGACATTTTTTGGGCATCTCAAGGAATATCAAGAAGGACACAGAGGATGAAAAGGAAGACGAATTGTGTCCCTTTCTAACTCTCTCTCAAGCTACTATGTGTGGATATATTCTCTCTCTTCTAGTTTGGAGTTTTTCTACGAAGTTCTATTGTAGGGGTCGAAATTCTGGGCAATTACAGTGGCCAAAGTTATGGGGTAACTATTAGCTACAAGAGGGTTGAAATTTTGGGTAAAATAAGGCAAAGAAAAATTCTAGATCTGATTGGGAGGAACGACTTGGAGTTTTTATTTTCTCTCAAGGGTAAGGTATATGGTTTTTGTAAAAATTGTGCTTCAGGCTATTCCAGTTTATTGAATGTCTCTAGAATGGATCCCTAAATGGTTTTTGGAACATGCGTGTAGAATATGTTTCAATTTGTTGTGGGAAGGATCTTGGGATCATTTTTTCCTCCCATGGGTCAAATGGTCTCACATTGCAGTGTCAAAACTCCTTGGTGGCTTGGGTTTAAAAAAAAAATCTATTCTCAAAGGAAATGGCTACAAAGTATGAGTGGCGATTCATTTCATCACATAGTCTATGGAGTTGGGTTATCATTCAAAAATATTTAGTCTGCATTCTCTAGAGGAATGGATTTGCCTTCAACATTTTACTAAATGTAATATTTTTGTTGTTTGGCAAGAAATCTTAAACTCATTTCATGTGATCTCTTTTGGTTTGGCTTGGAGGATTGGAAATGGCGAAACATTTTAGTTGGGTATGGACACATGGGAAGGTAGTGGCACCACCCATTTTTTATCTCTAGTGTTGATTAGCTAGCTCATAGATTGAGGTATTTCTCAACTTTCACACATTAACAATCTGAGGCACACTTCTCTGTGGTGCAAGGATGGATTTCGGCTATCAATCTACAGTTGTGGGGTGATTTTTGAAGGGAATGGGTGGTTTACATAAATGATTTGTACTCTCCACATGTTAGAATATTGAATGTTGAGGATGTCCTGTTATGGATTAGTAATGCACATGGTGTGTACACACTAAAATATGGGTATATATATTTGTACTGAATGGATCAAGATAATGCTTTGTTATGGTGGTGCCAGGTTTCATGGCTTCCAAAATGTCCTTCCAAATAAAAAATCTTCACCTGGTTCATTCTCATGGATAAGGTCCCCACCAGGGATGTGTTTCAAAGGAAACACAAAATGGGGTCACGATGTTGTACACTTTGGAGGAACAACGAGGAAATAATTCATCATCTTTTTGGTCATTTCCCTTTCACTAAACTTGTGTGGTCAACTTGCTACAATGTTTTAGGAGTTATATGTACGTGTGAGGGAGAATATTTTTAAGTTATTTGGAGTGGTTGGAATGATGAACGAGCCACTTAAAAATTATGGTATTTACTTCTCATTATTTCATGGGGTATTTGGCTCACTCATAATCAGAAGATTTTCAATCACTCCCTTTCTTTCCCAATCCAGATGACCACTGATTGTCCTTCTATCCTTGAGCACTATCCTCAGGCTTAGCAGGTGGATTGGAGATGTTTGGTACTTATTTAGTCTCCTAATGTCAATTTTCCCCAGAGATATTTCAGTGGGGCTTCACAATTATGGTGGGGCTTCTTGTGGCAATGGTTTTGTCCTACATCTCACTAAGCAATTTTATTTCCATATCATCATGGGTATTGGGAGGGGCTCAATTAACTGGGTTAAGTTATTGGATATCAGATCCTTGTTGGCCTTTGCATTGGAAAAAAGTTGTGATCATCTTCAAATATTTAGGGATTCATTATTGGTGGTGAATTGAGTTAACTCAACCCAAGTAAGTCTTACTATATCTATTTCTCATATTTTTCTTGATATTATTCAACTAAAAGATGCATTTGTATCCTTGTTTGTTCAACATGTTTACAGGGAACAAAATTAGGTTGCTAAAAAGGCTTTATAAAGAAGGTATGCAATTGGATAGGGAGCTTTGTCATGTGACTATTTTTAGTGGTACTAAACGATTATAGTACTTCCATCGACCCCTTTTGGAAGAGCCTATTCCACAACCAACCTATTTTATATGATTTTATTATAAGGATATGTACATCAGTTACATTGTATTTTCAATTCTTGTCCTTCATCCACATAACAAAAACCAACAAATAAGCATGAGCAGGTTATCCCATAAAATATATAAAACATAAACATATAGGCCTACATGCTTGCAAAATTTATCTCTGGCTCACCAGCCTAATATAAAGATACACATTTTTACATCATAAATTGGAAGGGGTATTATAATGCATGTATGTTGTTGATGTTAGCATGTATATGGCAAAAAGGGTAACAATATATATATATATATATATATATATATATATTATGATGGATAAGTTCATGTTGTATGCATAAGGGCTGTTAGGATAGAGTATAAAACTTAAGTGATCTTATCATTGTTGAGCCTATGTTACTATTGATGTATTTCCATATTGTTGCGGTTAGGGCTTGACAGTGAAAGTAAATGTAAAATATTGCTAATGTGTTGTTAGAATAAAGCTACCACTGCTAGTGCTAGTGTCTTAGATGGCTTAGTGAGGTTGCCAGTCTAAGTATTTGGATGTTGTTGATGCCATGTATAGTTGAGTGTGAGTGAATGAATTTGTGAGATTATATGTAAGTTTTTGGTCAAATTATGTGATTGCATGTTGATGATGAGAGTGTATGTAGAGGTATGTGTGTATGTTATTTCTAGGGCTTGATAGTGAGAGTGAAATGTTGAGCAAAGAATGTTGTTGGATTGATAGTTGTTGAACCAGGGTTTATTCATGAGTTTGAGCAGAGAGATGGTTGTGGATCTAGTATGAAAATGTATGAAATCAAGGTCCACAGTGAATCAAAGGTTGGTGCCTCTAAGGAAAGTGGTGGCTTTCTAGTTAAGGAGTAGTGGCTTCCTTCAGGTGGGTCCCTAAGAAAAACATGGGGTGTGTGTTGGTTGCAAAAAGGTGTCTTTTAAAACTCCTAATTACCTCACATTAATCATCAACCCGGGCAAGTCATTTAATTCCAAAAGTGTACACAATATGTGCATGCTATGAATCCAGAGAGTAATGTTTCTTAGAACGAAGTATAAACCTTTGATATAAGAGTAAACAGATGCATTTAAAAACTAAAATTGCAACTGTTAAAGGAAATATTACATCTAAGCATCAAGACTTAATCCTCTGCTGAAATCGTAATCAAATCTCAAACAAGCAATTCAATTGACAATTGCATCAACCGAGAGGGTAGTAGCAATAACCAGTCTCTTCGTAGCTGATTCAATATAAAACACAGTCAATCTCAATTAAGTAATCCAAAGGGAAATGATGTCAACCGAGCATTCAATAGTGATAACCAAACTCTTTCAGCTGATTAAATAAATAAGGTTCACTGTCTTAATGGCTAATTAATTTAATCTACAATAAGCGTAAATAGAATCAAATGACAATGCTGCAAAACATGTAAAGAAAATTTACTAGCTTCAATATAGGAAATCGGTGAATAGAAAATAATATAAAATCACAGAAAATGGGAAAAATATCAAACCACACAAACTTGCTTGAATCAGAAATAACACAAGGGGTAGCAGTTCAATCCACCAAAGGTCGGGCCCTTAGCCACCAACAAATCATGTTGAGCTACTTCAGAGAATATGAATGAACAACAACATAAATTATATATTAACCATTCAACTCAAGTCTCATTACAATATGGTCGTGTTCTCCAATAGCACGAGTCTATAAATTATAATTACAATTGGAAATAAACAGAGATCAATCCCCTTTCCTCCTACAGTCTTTCGCTTTTATAGTCAGAAAGAGGTAAAAGATAAATGTGATCCCTCAGGATCGAGAGATCCTGAGGGATTCACAACTGAATGTTATCTTCTAACACCCTTCATATTTAGCATTGATCCACTTGATTTGTCCTCCGACCTGACTGCAACTGACGTGCCCCATTCTTCCTTTGTTGGTTTATGTTGTTCTGTCTCTAGGGAACAACAACTGTTCCTTTCGTCGTTTCTCTGCATAAAAAGGAGTAAAAGTTAGTTACAATGGCTAAATCTTAATCAAGAGTAATTCATCCATTTCTTATCATAATCCATCAATATGTTAGTGTCTCAAGATATGAAAGATATAAGAAAATAGGAAAAAGGTGATGGAATTAAGAGTAATACATACCCATTTCATAACTCAACATATTCCCCTGCTTATCCTGTCTCATGTCCTCATGAAAAGTAAATAGTTCTTATGCAGTGCAGTTAAAGAGTAGGTTGGAGAGAAATCATCATAAATTGGTCTAAAACCATGATGCTGAGCTAGGTGTGCAAAGTCGGGCCCTTCCTTTCCTTCAGGAAATTCATAGTTAGCTCGATACCCTTCAAGGGGATACCAAATAATGGGGCTCCAAAACTAGCATCCTAACCAATAAGGTCCTTCTCTCAAAATAAGATTACTATAAGTGACCATTCCGGCCGCACCAGCTTTAAAATTTCTATAATTAAATGGTTCCCTATATTTCACACTATTAGTGGAGATCATCCATCTATGCTTAGATGCAGTCAGAGAACTTTCTTGAATGGAGAGGAAATATGATATTCCTTTCTGCACAATCTCCTTATGTATGGGCCCTAAAGTTTTAATCACCCCTTCTCATGTCATCAGACTCTTATGATTGGCAAACATTTGAAAGGGATGCTTAGGTTCACTTCTCACCCAAAGATCCAATCCTTGTTCATGTCTTTGAAATGCATTATAAGCTTCAAACCATTTGAGTTGGTTAAATGCAAATGAAATAAAAGACTAGAATTAAACATCTCCTACAAAAGGGTTAGGATTATTTTCCACCTCGTTCTCTAATATAAAATTGTGTAGATAAAACTCACAAAGAAGCCTTTGGACCTTTACACCATGTTGCTTGCAACAATTTATAAAATGTTCAATTGTCCTTATTCAATTGGCTTACCAGCTCTTACAACTTTATTTTTCAATAATAGGTACCGTTCTAATAAAAACAAGGCATAATTGGTGTCAAGAGACCTGCATCCCAAGACATCCAAGTACAGTGAGCAGATGGTCTTTGTCTGACTTATGACTCTATCTAGCTTGAGCTTGATCTTCTCCAATTTCTCTTTCGCCTTTCTGCATCTGTCAAAAGTCTCGCTCTCTATTGTGTTCATTTCCTGAAGTTGTTTCTGCAGCTCTTGATATTTCTGCCAGGAAATTGTTTCTTGTTCAAATCGTTCCAACACAAGCCAGGCTTGTGCCAATTCCTCCTAAAGATTTAGTAGAAGGGGGTCATGGTGCGACATAATGTCTTTGGCTTGTATGTCCGTCTGAGTGCCTATGCTATAAGAGGGGATATATTCTGTCTATAGTTCTTTATTGTAGGAGGTCCAAACCTTCGTTTGAGTAGCTACGTCCACTAAATCTGCATGTGGTCCTTCTTGAGTCACGATTGTCTAAGTAGGTATGGGCTCAGTTTGAGTTCTTGTAGCCCTACCTTCATATAATTCCGTTTGCATGGCCACATTTACTACCTCAGGGGTATTGTTTGGCACCTTTCCCATTGTGATTTCTTTTATTTTTCTTCAGAGCCTCTTGATCGTCTTACGAAGCTTCTGGTGTTTTTTTCTAAGCTTCTTCGATTTTGTTCCAGCTCTATCCCTTTTCTCAGGAATAATTGGTCTGCTAATAGCCTTGTTAATAGCTTTTGTATCTAAAGATCCTGGTTGTTCACCCTAGCTTTGTTCCAATAAGATCCTGTATCCAGATTGATTATTAGACTCCCAAATAATCTCTGTCTCTACTTCCTCTTCTTGGCCTACGTTTTCTGTGTGTAGACCTTCATGATTGTTTTCAGCTGGAAGCGTGTCACCAGATTGGTTCTCTAATTCCTAAATAGCCTCTGTATCTGTTTCCATTTTGTGGTTTGTATCTTTTGAGGAAGACAGAATTATGGTAAATCCAGAATTCCCTGGAGATTAGGTTTCTCCTAAGTTAAGATTAAACAGTTCTTCAGGCTGCATGTAGACATTCATGTTGGCCAGGACTTAGACCGTCCCTGTCTCAAAATCGTGCAACAAATCATCTTGAGAACTCATATTTGGTGTTGGAGGAGGTCCCACTTCGTTTCTTCATTCATCGTCAGAATGCCCTGCTCCTTCCTCAGGTTCTGGTTTAGGGTTATCCTTTCCCCCTGACTCTGGTTGCAGGTCTTGTTCATTTACCAAGCTGGATAATTCTATGGTTTGACTAGCACTGCCTTGAGGATTTTTGGACATTCCTTGTTTTGATTTCAACCTTGTAGATCGTCTGTGTTTGTGAGGTATGCTCCCTGAAATGGTAGTCCTTCTTCTTTTTGGAATAGGGTTAGGTGATGGTAGGTTTTTACCTCTCTCAAGGGTCAATATGAGAGCATCCTAGGTTGATTATTGTTGGGCAAGGTTGTGACTAACTATTAACCTGATAAGACAATGGTGGATAACTACTGTTTTTGGGTGTTGAGACCATCTCAGCCTCTTGGCAGTGTCATGCAATAATGAATTCAACAGTCCAGGCAAAATAACAAAGCATTTTTGTGTTAAATCTTCTACAAGTTTGAGTTGTCACGGCCTTACCATGTCTCTCTGCCCATCGCAGGTAATATAGTTCTGGACAATTCATGCCAATTCTCCCCCTAGCTCTCCAAGAGAAGATGGTCAAATTCCTTTACCGTTCTTGATTAGCTCCTGTCCTTCGTCCCTAAAAACCTCCATAGTGTCATGTAGCCTTAATCACTTGCCAGCCCATACTGGTCCTTCTGTCAGCAACCCAGACACTTCTGCTATCACAGCATCTATTACAGTGATTTTTCTACCTCTTACCAAAGATTGTCCATCCTGTAGATGTTGTAAACATTCGATGGCGATTTCCTCATTGGGGGGTTGAAATCTTGTAAAATATGTTGTCCATCCTGCGCGAGCTAGAATTTCCCTGGCTTCATCAGAGAGAACCAACATTAAAGGTTCTCGGTGCACTGTTATTCCTCCCATGATGCTTAACTTATGCAAATGATTAGTGCAGTGGAGAAAGCACAGCAGAGAGCAGAGCCAAGAGATGGAACAACAAATGGTTGTAATAGCTCTATCAGGTGATGCTTTATAAACATAAATACCGTTATCAAGGACTATTATCATGCCACACGCTCTGTTATTATGGGATGTTGTATTATTCTACAAAATCAAATGAAAAGATGACAACGCATGCATGAGTATATTGGAGGTCCTTGCTCCCTCTCGAAATGGTAAGTCGCCTACGACCGAATGAATGAAAGGATGACGCACTGGCAGCGAAGTATAGGGGTGATGGATTGGGTAATGAAAGTGGCAAGGCACGTATATTAATGAAAGTATCATAAAGGATATTGGAGTAATGAAACAAAGCGTGTAACGAGAATTATTAATAAGTGATAAGATGTCGTGAGTTGATGCAATAAAGAAAAATGATAGCATACGCAGGAACAGAAACATAAGAAGAGGGCATTATAAAGGTTCAAGGTAAGTTAGGGACATAATCTCTCCATAGAAAAAAATAGAAACGTAAGAAGAGGGCATTATAATAATTATTGATGTAGAAAATAAAACTTCAATACCATAAGTAGAGCTTCTATTGCCTGCAGGCATCCATAGCCTCGACAGAGTTGCTTTCTAACCCTTGGGAACCATGGACCTCTATGTATAATTGGGGAAGTCCATTATGATGTCCATAGTAGAGACCAATGTGTTGGCATGGTAACCAGATGAACACATCGCCATTCACTGGGAAGTAGCGAAAGTGGTCATACCGGCTCGTGATGAGACCTCCTATTCCAAGGACTTGGTTTCTTGATGCATACATTGGATCATATCCCTGGTGTGGTGGCCATAGTGGGAATGCCACTTTGCTCCTTCCTTATGATCATGGTAGGCTAGCTCATGATGAGATCCCCTATCCTCCATCTGTGGAAAAAAATCATAAAATTGTTAGTGAATATATATATATATATAATTATATATATATTATATATATATATATATGTTAATACTCCCGTTCTATATATAGAGGGTCGCTCAATACTCCTTAAGAGTAGGATGCGGAGAAGTTAACATAATCAAATTAGAAAATATACAATAATTCCTATTGATAATAAACAGAAGAAGTTATACGGACAGGGGAGAACCAGCATGGGTAAAGATAATCAATCAGTTTCATTTATAGCGGAAACAAGGACAGTGAAGTGATATAGATAATGTGTCCTTTCTTTTTCGATATCACAAAGCAATCTTGTTAAAGATGATAATATTCAAGATATTGCCTGCTCAGTAGATCCATATTGTTTCCTTAGATATGTATTGTACTTTATGCCATAAAGAGGTCATAAAGAGTGAACTAGGGTGGGCTAGAATGATCATGCAGGGGAGAAAGGGTGTTATCAAAAATACTCACAAATGTGTCTTGAAGGGAACACAAGAAAACACAGGCAAAAAGTGTTGTTCCCTATAGGGAACAACAGTTGTTCCCTATAGGGAACAACAAAAAGAAAAAACACATGCAAAAAGTGTTGTTCGCTATAGGGAACATCAGTTGTTCCTTGTAGGGAACAACAAAGAAAAAATACATGCAAAGAGTGTTGTTCCCTATAGGGAACAACAGTTGTTCCCTGTAGGGAAGAGCAAAGAAAAATGCACGTGAAAAGTGTTGTTCCCTATAGGGAACAACATTTGTTCCCTCTAGGGAACAGCAAATAAAAATGCACATGAAAAGTGTTGTTCCTTATAGGGAACAGCAACTGTTCCCTATAGGGAACAGCAATTGTTCCCTATAGGGAACAACAATTGTTCCCTATAGGGAACAACAAAGAAAAATGCACATGAAAAGTGTTGTTCCCTATAGGGAAGAGCAGTTGTTCCCTATAGGGAAGAGAAGTTGTTCCCTATAGGGAATAACAAAGAAAAATGCACATGAAAGTAGGGAACAACAGTTGTTCCCTGTAGGGAACAACAAAGAAAAACAGGAAAAAAAATCGACAAACAAACATCTCTATTGTTCTAAGAAAATAAAATCAAATAGAAAGGAAACAGAAAAACAATTGTATGTACAGGTTTCAAAAATAAAAAAATTTACTGGACTGGTGTTGTTGAAGAGTTTCCCTCTTCAACGAGAATTTTTATCGTAGAGTCTTCGCGGATCTATTGGCAAAAGGATTCCCTTGTAATTGGTTTGTGGTATAGGCGTACCTGATGCCCATTTTCTTTAAAAGAGTAACCAAAGCCATCAATGGTGGCTAATGTAAGGGTGCCATTATCGTGCACCTCTTTTATCTCGTAGGGACCTAACCATCTAGTCTGGAGTTTGCCCAGGAAATCCTAGAACCTAGAATCATATAGAAGTGCCCAGTCACCTGCATGGAATATCTTTTTCTTGATGAGGACGTCATGCAATTTTGCTCTTTGTTGTTGAATGAGTGCAGTATGTTGAAGATATCATATTCGGATTTCATCCAATTCATTTATTTTTTGTAATCTGTTAATCTGTGCTTCATTCAAATCTAGCCCTACTTCTTGGGCTATCCTCAATGTCTGAATTTCAAATTCTATGGGGAAGATAGGTTCCTTTCCAAACACTCGCTGATATGGGGAGTATCTTGTGGTATTCCTCCAAGTCGTGCAATATGCCCACAAGGCTTCAGGCAATCGGGTAGCCCAATGGCGTCTATGCGAGGCGACTGTCTTTGTTAGAATTGCCTCGATTACTTTGTTGGTACTTTCTACCTGGACGTTTGCCTGCGAGTGGTATGGAGATGTGATTCTGTGCAAAATGTGATGATTTTTTAGTGTAGCAGCAATCTTATCGCCTACAAATTGTGGCCCTCCATCTGTAATTATTTCTCTAGGAAAGCCATACTGCACGAAAAATTGGAAAAGGAAGTGGATTATTGTGTCCTTTGTTGCCCTTTGTAATGCTTCTACCTCCACCCATTTAGTCACATATTCTGTTGCAACCAGTATATATGTCTTTTGATTAGATGATGGATTTATTAGTCCAGTGAAATCTAATGCCTAGCGTTCAAAAGGTTAGATGACTATCTATGGATGTAGGGGAATCTCGTCAGATTGGCTAGGGTGGCCCATTTTTTGGCAACTATCGCATGCTTGGAAAAATTTCTTGGTGTCCTTAAAAACGGTGTGCCAATGATAGCTCATATGTAAGATTTTACGTCCAGTCCTATGATCTACAAAGTGTACACCGCAATGTCCATCGTGGCAGGCTTTTAGGATATCATAGATTTCGTCTTCCCTGACACACCTATGGATATTCATATCCGCTCCTGTGTGAAAGAGGTATCCTCTGATCCAGGAGAACCGAGTGTTGCGTTCCACTATTAATTTTCTTTCTCTGGGCATCAAGTGTTTGGGTAGTTTTCCCACTACTAGGTAATTCATGACATCTGCGTACCACGGTGTTTTCACAGTCACAAAAAATAGGTGCTCATCGGGGAACTTGTCGTCTACCGCCACTACGTCGTCTATTCTTGGCACACGTGAGAGGAATTATGCCATCAGTTTTTCCTTTCCTGGTCAATCCTTGATCGTTATCTCAAATTCCTACAAACAGATTACCCATCGTGTCACTCTTCCATTTGTACTAGGTTTATTAGCTAAATATTTGATAACGGAGTGATCAATATACAGGACCACATGCTATCCTATTATATAGTGTCTGAATTTGTTAATAGCATAGATTACAGCTAGAAACTCTTTCTCGGTCACTGTGTAATTCAACTCAGCAGGAGTTAAATTTTTGTTAATGTAGTATATCGCATAAGGTTTCTTGTCCTATTCTTGGCCGAGAACCACTCCAATGGTCATATATGATGCATCAAATGAAATCTGGAATGGTAAATCCCAGTTCGGGCCCCGTAGTACTGGGGCTATTGATACTAGCCATTTTAATTCTACAAAGGCAATGTCACATTTGTCAGTCCATATAAAATCAATAATTCCTGTCAAAGCATATAATGGTGCATCAATTTGGGAGAAGATTTTTATAAATCTTCAATAATATCCATAAATCCCAAAAAACTACGTACCTCAGTTTGAGTGCAGGGGGTAAGTAGTAAGAGGATTACTTGAATTTTTGCTAGATTTACCTGAATTCTAGCTGCTGAGATGTAATGACCCAGGATTAGGCTTTCGGTCATCATCATGTGGTATTTCTCGTGGCTTAAGCAGATCCTAGTAGCAATGCATCTTTCTAGGACTTTCTCCAGTGTCTGTAATGCCGGTTTGAAGTCATCTCCATAGGGTGTAAAATCATCCATGTACACCTCTAATCCCTCATTTATCAGGTCTGCAAAAATACTGAGTATGGCTCTCTGGAATGTAGCAGGTGCATTACATAGTCCGAAAGGTAATACCTTGTAAGCAAACGTCCCCCAGGGGCAGGTGAAGGTAGTCTTATCTTGGACTTCAGCGGCAATTTGGGTTTGGTTGTAGCCACTGAAGCCATCCAAGAAAGAGAAGAATTTCTTACCTGCCAATGTATCTAGAACCTGATCGATAAATGGAAGGGGAAAATGATCTTTTTGCGTTGCTTTGTTAAGCTCTCTGTAATCAACACATATACGCCATTTCCCATTCTTTTTAGGAACCACAACTAATGGAGAAACCCATTTACTATGAAATATAGGATAGATGAAATTTACATCTAACAGTTTCTGTAGTTCGTCTTTAACAACATCCTTTAGGTGAGGGTTTAATCTTCGCTAAGGTTGTTGAATAGGTCTTGCATATTTTTCAGTGTAGATGTGGTGCATACATAATTGGGGGTCAATCTCTTTCATATCTAGGTAATCCCAAGCAAAAGCCCCTTTATATTTCCTAAGGATTTGGATAAGCCTCTGCTATTGGTCATCACTCAGGTTTTTTTTAATGTTAAGGACTTTCCCTGGCTCAATTTCAATGGGTTTGTTGTTATAGACAGTTGTTGTTGGTATTGTTTGGTCATTGATGTCTTTTAAAGGATCTTCTTTAATTTCATTATCCAGGGTTGCTTCAAACATGTGACATTTTAGATTAGATACAGAAGCTGGGTGGTTAATGTAAGTGTTAATAATATCATCTTCTGTTTGATTCTTAAATTCAAGAGCATATATTATAGTTAGTGGTGATCGAATATTTTTGGTTAAATATGTTACAGGTTGCTTCCTAGTTTTTATTATGGTTAAGCTTGGTTGAGCTGGAGGATATAAAGCTAGGTTCTTCACATCATTTCCTCTGGCTATAGTCATACTGCCTGTTCAACAGCTTATATAAGCATCTGCGGTTGCTAGCCAAGGTCTTCCTAATATTACAGGATGTCCATCTAGCCGGTTTCTCAGATTAATAATCAAGAAATCTGTTGGGTACTCCCAAGAATCTATAGATGCCATTACATCCTGTAATTTCCCTTATGGTTTAATAATTAAACAGTCAGCAAGTTCCAGCAAGGTCGTAGTTGGATCTAAGGTTGTGATGCCAAGTCTCTGACAGGTTGTTGTTGTGAGACTATTGATGGCTACCCCTAGATCAACTAACACATAGGGAAAGAAGCATCCATTTATTTGTACTGTGACAATAGGTTTTCCTGGGTCCTCATATTTCACCGGTATCTCTCTACCTAATAATAATTCAAACAAAGTTCCAACTACGTGGACAATTGGTGTTACTTTTATTTTCCTCGTAGGCTTTTTGGTACACAGTTCCTTAATGGCTTTTGCATAGATTGGAATGTCCTGAATAGCCTGGAGGAGGGGTATTTTTACACAAAGATTTTCTAATTCTCTCAGGAGATCAAAGTCAGGATATTCGATTGGGCGAGGTATAATCAATCTTTCTGGGAATGGCAGAGAAGAGGTAACAGTTTGTTCGTGGCTTTTCTGCTTGACTGTATTCTCCCTTTGAGGTGTTTGTTCTACAGGTCATGATTCTTCTAATTGTATATTTTTATCATCCTGTGACTCGATTATTCGTCCAGACCTCAATATGAGTTCATTACATTCTCTCAACTCAGTTTCCGGATCCAAACCTTCAATAATTTGTACTGAGTGGACTAGTCTGTTGTTAGGATTTGGGTTGGGCTGGGCTAGAAGTTGCAGTTGTAGATTGGGTTGAGGATTCTGCTACAACATGTAAGGTGTTGGTAGCATAGGTTGAGACAGAGGGATTGTCCCTACTGGCTGGTTCATAGGTCTTTACCAGCTTGATTGCCAGTTTTGGTTTTTTGAAGTGGACGGGGACCATTGAGATGGATATGGATTGTTCTGCCAGAATGGTGGAAAGTAAGAGGAATTTGGCCAACTATTGTTTGGATTTTATTGATTGGACCAAGGTGGCATAGAAAATGCTTGTGGTGACCAATTAGGAAAAGGTAGTTGGTTCTACCAATTAGCTCATGTTTATTGTTGAGAATTATAATGTGAAGGCTGAAAGAATGAAGGTGGGTCAATAGGCATACCTGTTTGTCATGCTTTCCATTGGCGACACTGATTTAATAGGTAGATTGGTTCCGCTTCTTCCTCTACCTCTTTGAAGACCGCTTTTAATCTTGGGAGCGATGGGCAATTTTCTATGGAATATTCTTTAGTGCATATGGCACAGGTCTGTACCATATCCAGTCAGCATTCTTTATGACTATGTTTCTTCCTGCATCGAGGGAAAAAAATAACCAGGTTCTGTTCTTCTTCGACCTGCTTCTGCTTGGCATGCATGATGTCTAATTCTGTTGTCAAAGTTCCCAGTATATCCGTTTTGAAATCTTCCAGTAGGTCACCAATTTTAGTATGAGTAATGCTTCCACTAGATATTTTGTTGTCCCTGGTGATCATATCGTGTTCAGCTAGTTTCAATCTTGTACTGCCCCTCGAGAACCTGACACATAAGTCAATAATGTCAGCATAGTCTTCTTGATATATATCACCTTTACCCATGATATTTAATGTCTCTATCCATTGGTCTTTCATCCCTTTAATCAATGTGGTTTTTAGCACATTATCAAGCAAAGGTAGATTTGCGTAGGGGGACCTTTGCAGGTTATATTGAAAATGCTCCACATACTCTTCCAATGTTTCACTAGGCCTTGCTACCATTTGGAATATCTCATCTTTTCGTTCTCTAGATCTACAATAATCTTGATATTTTTTAAGGAAGGCAATTTTCATTTGGTCCCAATCATTGATGGTGCCTCCACCTAGTCCCATAAACCAACGCAGGGTCATTCCCTTTAAATTGGAGGGAAACAGCTTCAGTTTCAAGGGATCGGTGGTGTAATCATAACTCCGACATAGGAAATTGAACTCAAACAAGAACGCATCCAGATCTTCTGAAGTGAGCCCATGAAAGGTGGGAATATTTTGTAGAGGGATAACTTTCATGGGGGCATTGACAGTTGTGTCAACAATAGGATACTGTAATGTAGAGGTCTGGGGTGTTTGTGGATTATTGGCCATTTGATCAAAGATATGCCAGTACCCTTACGGGATCTCTGGAGCTATAGAGTTATCCCTAGGATGTCTAGAATAGGCGGGAATGATCCTAATAGCTCTCCCTTGATCTGGGACACTGGGTGTCCTCTGCTCAATTACTACCTCAAGGGATCTTGGTTCCTCTAGTTCCCCTGTTTCTCCTCCTCCTCCTGCATGGATGTTGCAAGAATTCCCTTCTTGAGAGGGAATTGGTCACGAATTTTCAATATCTTGAAAACTCCGTTAAGTCCCTTCAGTTTTACTGTGGACCTCAGCGTAGGCTAGAGATGGTGAGCCTATGGCCCGAAGGGAGACAGTAGGTTGTCTAGAAGCAACAGTTCGAGGACCTACTGATGGCTGAGATTCAGCTTTTCTTAAGATGTCGTCGATAAAAGTTGATCATCCAAGGGTCACCGGTCCCTTATATTTTTCAGGTTTGGGTGTGGAATTGTATTGTTTTCTGGTCTTTTCTTCTTAGTCATTCATGCAAAAATTCAAACGTTTATTTCTACCTTCAATTCCTAGCAATTTTGCTGGAAAGCGGGCGGGGGAGTAGTCATTTTACTTGCTCCGTACGCAGTTTCTTACCTTCTGTTTTTAATACCCAGTTCTCTTTCAGTAGATAAACACAAAACACCTACTTTACGTTCCTGTAACTGTGCTGAAAAGCAGGCAGAGGAACAAGCATTTTACTTGATCGTTATGTAGGTTCTTACCTTCCGTTTTTAATACCCAATTATTTCCTAGCCGTAATTATCATGTATACATCACTCTTTGTAAAATGGCGACACTCTCCCCGACAACGACACCAACAATGTTGGTTGCAAAAAGGTGTCTTTTAAAACTCCTAATTACCTCACATTAATCATCAACCCGAGCAAGTCCTTTTATTCCAAGAGTGTACACAATATGTGCATGCTATGAATCCAAAGAGTAATGTTTCTTAGAATGAAGTATAAACCTTTGATACAAGAGTAAATGTATGCATTTAAAAACTAAAATTGCAACTGCTAAAGGAAATATGACATCTAAGCATCAAGACTTAATCCTCTACTGAAATCGTAATCAAATCTCAAACAAGCAATTCAACTGACAATGGCATCAACCGAGAGCGTAGTAGCAATAACCAGTTTCTTCATAGCTAATTCAATCTAAATCACACTCAATCTCAATTAAGCAATCCAAAGGGAAATAATTTCAACCGAGAGTTCAATAGTGATAACCAAACTCTTTCAGCGAATTAAATCAATAAGGTTCATTGTCTTAACAGCTAATTAATTTAATCTACAATAAGCGTAAATAGAATCAATGACAATGCTGCAAAACATGTAAAGAAAATGTACTAGCTTCAATATAGGAAATAAGTGAATAGAAAATAAGATAAACTCGCAGAAAATGGGAAAAATATCAAACCACACAAACTTGTGTGAATTGGAAATATATAACACAAGGGGTAGCAGTTCAATCCACCAGAGGTCGGGCCCTTAGCCACCAGTGAATCATGTTGAGCTACTTCAGAGAATACGAATGAACAACAACCTAAATTATATATTAACCATTCAACTCAAGTCTCATTACAATATAGTCGTGTTCTCCAACAGCATGAGTCTGTAAATTAAAATTACAATTGGAAATAAATAGAGATCGATCCCCTTTCCTCCTACAGTCTTTTGCTTTTATAGTCAGAAAGAGGTAAAAGATAAACGCGATCCCTCAGGATTGGGAGATCCTAAGGAATTAGCAACTAAATGCTATCTTCTGACACCCTTCATATTTAGTGTTGATCCACCTAATTCACCCTCCGACCTAACCGCAACCGACGTGCCCCATTCTTCCTTTGTTGGTTTATGTTGTTCCGTCTCTAGGGAACGACAATTGTTCCTTTCATCGTTTCTCTGCATAAAAAAGAGTAAAAGTTAGTTACAGTGGCTAAATCTTCATTGAGAGTAATTCATCTGTTTTTTTTTACCATAATCCATCAATATGTTAGCGTATCAAGATATGAAAGAGATAAGAAAAGAGGAAAAAGGTGATGGAGTTAAGAGTAAATACATACCCATTTCGTAACTCAACAGGATGGTGCCTCTAGCGGATCTATATTTGCAAAACGAGTTGGGAGTGGGTGCTCTTGTGAGATGTTATGTAAGTTGTGGGTTAGAGCATGTGAGTATATGTTGATGAGGAGAGTGTATGCAGATGTATGTGTATATGTTGTTGTTAGGGCTTGATAGTGAGAGTGAAATATTGAGCAGAGAATGCTAGTTGAGTGTGAGTGAATGCATTTGCGAGATACTACGTAAGTTGTTGGTCAAAGTATCTAGGTATATGTTTATGATGAGAGTGTATGTGTATATGCTATTGCTAGGACTTCACAGTGAGAGTGAAATGTTGAGCATAGAATGTTCGAGGATTGTTAGTAGTTGGTCCAGGTTTTATTCATGAGTTTGATCAGAGAGATGGTTATGGATCCAGTATGAAAATGTATAAAAGAAAGGTCCAAAGTAAATCAAAGGTTCAAGTCAAGTGGTGGCTTGCTATCTAGGGAGTAGTGGCTTGCTTCAACTGGGTGCTTGAGAACAACATGGGGGTCGGTGCCTCCAACTGATCTATGATTGCAAAGTGAGTTGGGAGTGGGTATAAGGTCGGTGCCTACATCACATTGGAGCTCAGTGCCTCTAACAGATGGGTGCCTACATATAGGTTTGGAAGTGGGTGCTTCCATCAAGTCAAATCTTGGAGTGAGTGGGTGCTTGCATATCTCATAAGTTGGTGCTTGCACGCTAGTGGGTGCTAGTAGATTTAGGTAATTGAATTTGAGCATAAGAGAAGAATAAGATGGTGGTTTTTTCCCTTTATAGATTTACACCTAAAATCTCTTGTGTCCATATGTGTTGATTCTTATGTTGTGGTTTGTTTAGATCTGTCATTCATATTCTATGTTGTTGATTAGTTAATGGTTCAGTTAATTGTTTAATAAATTGGTAAGAAGTTAATAATATTATTCAAATAGCTCTATACTAACTCAGACACCCCCCCCCCCAATTTTTCCAAGACATTGTGCATTTTAATGCCTTGCAAGTTGTCATACCATGTGTTGTACCTTAAGAAACCAACTTCCTGGCTATATAGAAATTGTGCTTAAGACGTTAATGACTATAATGATTGTCACTTGTTGGTCACTTAATTATATATTGTGTTCTCAAATAAAGGACCTGGGAAGTCTAGTTCTTGATCCTCAATACTTAGGTGACAATAAAACATCATAATTCCATTTGATTGTTGAATACAAATGATGAATTAAGAATGATTGAATAAGTCATAGACAATATGTTGTTTAACACAGGATCTACTATCTATGACACTAGGAGAAGCTATAGATAATATGTTGTTTTATACAGAAACTACTATCTGTAACTTAGAAGAATTACAGAGATGGGAACTTCAAGTATATGAGTGCTCTTTAAGGAAGTTTAACTTTATTTACATAGGAAAATAAAGACCTGCAGCTTCAATTACTATACTTAAAGGGAGAAAACATAAGATGACACATAACAGAGAAGACACAAAATCATACCCAACAACGTATGGAAAATTTATGATTCTTCATTAATCAACAGTTGTATCAGGAATTTAGTAGCTTACTCTCCGAGTTCTCCAAAATTCAAACCCCTTTCTCTCTAAATTTTCGTCCTTTTTATACACTATGAGACAGTTGGTAATCACCAAAACTGTCAAACTACCTAACTATCCTCTAACTGCTTTGAAGTAAAGCTTATTACAGAATATTACATAGAGGATAAAAACACCTCGTAAATAAAATAAAAAGAGGTAACAGAATTTAGTAAAATGATGATGATTGTTCGCCTTCAGATTTGTTGCTTGGCTGTTGATGAAGTTTCTTTGTTGATGCTTTAATAATGATTAAACTGTTTTAATCATAATAAATTCTATTTGACAAAACCCCGTGCGTGGACCTGGGCCCACGTATGTATCAAGAGTGTTTTGATTGGCCAAAACACAAGGAAACCTGATCGATGACCTTTCTTTGGAGTTTTGACCATCTCCCTCTAATTTTGATTATTTTGCTTAAACAACGAAATCGGCTAATGTACGCAGAACTGAAAAGGATTAACAATTTGATTCATAAGCCTACCAGGTCCGCCTTAGTTGTACGTGAACCATCCGATCACTCGTTCAATAAATGGTCTGATCCTTCAGAACTCATGAGACTTTAAACCTATTTGAATTAAGCCTCATTGGTTCTACCTTTTCACTGCTCCATTAACTCCCTTACGGACCTGATTAGACATAAAGCTATATTTAATAATTCATTGGGTCCGATATTAAGGACTGAACCCGATGAATTTGCCAACCTGGTATCTGGAATCGATAGAACATAAAACTGAATTTAATGATTCATCGGGTCCGATATTAAATACATAACCTAATAACTTTGTCGACCCAATCTTTGGACCTGATACGAGATAAGACTGAATTTGATGATTTATTGGGTCCGATTAAAAGATACAACTTGATTTTTCTTCGACCCAATATCTGACGGATCCCGCCTCTTTGGATGGATGGCTAAGATTGGCCCGGACTTCAGCAAATTTAACATGTGTTTGATATGTCATCGCTTCCAACTATTTACCCACCTGATCATCGTCAGATCTATGGCCTGTTGATTGGACGGCCCAGATCTTGTTTTAGGTTCACATTCAAAAGTTGTCCCGTCAATCAAATAAAATACCTTATTTCTTTTCAACTTTGCGAGGGTAAAGAATATAAGGGAGCTTCATTGAGGTTGAACCCCCACAGTGATTTTAGGCCACACATTGTGGTCAACCAAGCTCACATCACGGTCAACTGCAAGGGTTGAGCCTTAATTATCCTTCGTGCTTATTGTTTCCCCACAGCACACCTCATCATTCTCATCAAACTATCGAATGATCGTGCCTCTTGAACCTCCATGGCCTTTAGACAATGGTTTTATTTTTCATTTCTTTTGATTTTTGTTTCATTTTGTGATAAAACTAAAAATAAGGCTTAAGTCACAATATAAGATACAACATCTGGCTCCACCTAGGGATAGTGCTTTTGCCACAAAATCACTAAGAGCCGCAGATCAATGCCTTCACCTTGGGCATGGAGTCATATATTGCTTAATCAATTTAAATTTTATGGCATTTTCACACTAATTTCACTATGGTATCTACAATAATAGGATGCTTGTGCTTTGATTGCAAGGTGTTGAGAATCGTATATCAGTAGCCTTAATTGGGCATGGAGTCCAAAACTCTGAAAACCTTGAAATTTGAAAAACTGAAATTGACATTCTTGAAGGCTGAAACCTTTGCAAACCGGTTTCGAACTGGTACAATCATCCTTATTTATTCGCTAAAATTAAACTAAAGAACTGCGACTGGAAACCAAATTCTCAACACCTGAGCTTATTTATGTACAAGTTCCTAGCTATGTGCATGTCTGATCTCCATTAGGTGAATTCAATCTTCCAATGGTACCAGGTTAGCATTTGAGTGCCTGATCTAGAACCATTCTCCCAATGAATCTTGAAAATATAATTCATCCTGAATGGAAAATAAACTATGCATAAGGGCAGCTCACAATAAAAATTAGGAATATATCCACAAAATGGTATGTGTAGGTTGTCAATAAATTTCTCCATGCAATCTGCCACAGGATCTTCAAAAGTGTAAGAAAAAATATGGTCTTGATCAGCTCCAAAAAAGAAAGTCTCTATGTATGAAGGTTCTTGCTTGAATAAACCTTCTATTGGGATAATATGCTCAACAAAACAATCAGCAACATCTTTAACAAAATGATCTATGTCACTTTTATGTCTCCACTTTTCATCTCTCAGCTTTGATTGAAAATAATTTGTAATTATGACCTCGGGAAGAAAAAGAAAATTTTTCACATCACTATATGACATATGGCAACTTCAAATAGATTGTTCACCTCTGATCCATGGGCATCATTGTGTTCTTCAATGCAATGATATACACTCTCTTTATTAGTTTTCTTTTTACACAAGATAGCCTCTTTTGCTATGATAAATGGCTCAATATATTGTTGTCCAACATTTCCCACTTGCTAGTTTTCTTCTTTATGTCCAACACCCAACTGATGAACTTGAAGACCTTCATCATATTCCCCATCTGAACCATTTTTGTCATAGATAGGAGGACCATCAAATTTTAAAAAATAAGATCTCAGGGCATTTATTTGCAACTTAATTATTTCTCCCTCTTCTCGACTTCTGCGCAGAAATTCTTGATGCATGTTTGAACTTTTCTCCATCTGAACACCCTCTTGATTTGCTTGGAACAGAGTCAACCAATTCTCTACTTGTGAGGTTATTGAAGCAAAGTCTTTAATAAACTTTTCTGCATAATTTTGAGAAAATGATAGTTATTTGTTTTCAGAGACTTGCTCATAATTAATTGGGCTATAACCTCTCTGAATGCTTAATATATTATCAACAAGATCATTAGTTTCTTCAACAAGATTATCATAAGCTTTTAAAGTTTCTTTAGAACATTATATAGGGAGCCTTAATAAATAATCACGACATAT
>APFE030936528.1:0-14632 GCA_000404065.3 Pinus taeda | reverse complement strand
AAGGTGAAGGGGATGACAACCCTTTTTTAGGGATCACTGCCTAATTCACTTGGGGATATGGAGTCAAGGATGATGATGAGTAAGAACTTGGTTTCTTGATAAAGGAGGCCCAGAAAGTCAGCGTCATCCAATGTTGAGAGAAGGAAAAGAGAAGTGAACTTCATGCATTTATACTTCAAGTCAAACGATGCAAGCTTATCGAGACAAATAATCTCTAGGACATTTCATTCATATAACATTGGCCCATACATTAAATTAGCTAAAACATGCTCAATTCCACATTTCAAACATGCAACAACTAGCCCTAATTTTAGCAGTATGCAGCAATGAGAATAATAACATCAAAATTTACTTACAACGTTATAGAGTATATCCAATCCAAGACAAGATAAATAGCCCAAATCCATACGTCAAAATTCATCCATCTCCAAAATAATCCACCAAGGAAAAAGTGCAAAGTTCTTTATGATTAAAGAGATCCCAAGTCAAGTGATGATCCAAATTAATGTATCTAACATCAATATATAGCCTCCTAAGGAGTTCGAATTAGCCTACATTAGCCCCTAATGATAAAATAATGTGCAAATAAAACCCTTATTGGTGACAAGCCCACCAAACTAGCTTACAAGTGTAAAAATAAGCCTCACAAAGGGCTAAATAATAATATGTACATGTCGTGGGGCCCTCTAAAGTCCTAATAATGTCCTGAAGTGCCATACTGAGGAACAAATTTCTCGGAATATGATGGACAAGGGGGTGGCCCCTTGTTCTCCAAGTAGTAGACTTGTGGTGCTCCCAATGGGTTTGAGGACACATAAATGACCCCATGGGTCTCCATATGAATTGAAGATGCCTGTAGATCCTCTGCAAGGGTCCGAGTGGTGGAATGAATGCTGTCATGACATCGTACTAGTCCTGGGACACTTGCCAAGAGTGTGGGGCTCCTGTGGGGGCTTATTGGGTATAATGAACCAAGCATATCACCATCATCCAAAAAGTGGATCGCTAGTAGTCTCTGAGCATCAATGAAGATCCGTGGAGTGTTGTCTGTTGCTATGGAGGCCAATGGCTCTCTATGCAGACCCTATATGTGCCAATGTAGACCTCTGGGGTTTAGGATCTCGTATAGGGAGACAATAGAAACCACTTGTAATCCTGCATAAGATTCAATGCACCCCCTAGGCTTCCAGTACAACCAGTCTTTAAAACAATCGGGTAAAAGAGTTTACAAATCATGGATAACAAAGTGGGAACTTCACAATGCACGCCCTTTGGTAGTGGGCTTTGGCATGTGCTAGTGTCTCCAAGCTCCAAAGGGGGTTAACCAAGTACCTTATTAGGTGTTTCAACCCTTAAAGGGGATAGTATGTCCAAGGTACATCCCTCTAATGGGGGTGGCAAGTTATAAATATGTGGAATGGATTAGGGAATGAGAACGACAATCCTGGGCCACATATCGGGGCATAGGGGTAGCCAGATAAGGGGAAGCCCACACCTGGGTATGTAATGTGTAGGAGGGAGCAATCGGTGCCCCGGTCTTGATTTTTCCACCCTTTATATTCGTTTTGCTTAACTGCTCGGGGCTTAAATGACAAGAGCATGATGTGCAAGATATAACAGTGATTACCCCCTTTGAGGTAGGGCGGTTCATTGCTCTCCAAGGGTTGGGACAATCATGGGTTCCTAATTGATAAAGGAGGCTCATCTAGGGCCTATGGAACTAGGGTGATGACCATGGATTAGGGTAGAACTCATGTATTAGCTTTTGCCCACGTGCTAATTGCTTTGTCTCGACCATCTTTTGCCTTTTGTGGTATGATTTCCTGTTAAATGTGGCCACTTATGTTTTTTTTTCATTTCTTTTAATTGCTTCAACCTTCGAGCCATCATTCCAGGCTTGACCCAAGTTGGGGGCAAGGGGACAGGGAGGTTGGCCCTATGTGGACCCGGAATGTTGGACCCAGGTGGGAGAAATGATGAATGGGGTATAGTGAGTGGAAAGGCAGTAATATATGCGGATAAAGGAGCGGGACCATGCACCCAAAGTCGGGGTTTCCCAAGTAGTACTACCCTAAAACCAAATGGTCAATAAAGGAGATCCCACAGGACTAAAATCTAAGGGTAACAACCAAAAGAGATCAAGGGGACAAGAGCACAATCGAAGTCCACCCTTTTTAAATCCCCCCATGAATTGATACCCAGAAGTATCCACGATAAGTAAACCCAATACTCAATTACAAAATGACAAGACATACCTTTAGATTCGAGAGGCCCACCTTCAAACATATGATCAATATAGGTGCGTGAGGGATCACATGGCTGGCTCAGGTGACAAAGGAATGGCACAACAAGCTAGTAGGAGGCTGCAAGGGGATGCTGGCTGTTAGTTAAGGCTCATCATGGAGAAAAATTTCTATTGGGGATATCACCCACGAAGTGGTGGGTAACAGGCGCAGGAGGGTTTTTCCGTAGTTTGCAATAGAAGAATCAACGCCAGGTGAACAGAAAGTGCACACACTACGAGAGATTTCTCACAGAGGGTTCTAGTTTAGAAATCGATATTTCTAGTTGCGGCTAACAATAGTTGCATGTAGGTTTTTCCACTCTAGAAGGGAGTGCGAATAGCAGATTTAGTAGTCAAGTAGGTGAAAGAGGGAGATTTACATTCCAGGTTTAGAGATGGCCACAACTGGGCTTAGAGATCAGGATAGGTTGGAGGGAGCTTCCAACTATGTCATATGGAAGGCAAGGATGTCCTTCTTGTTAGATGAACATGGCTTGAAGACCTTTCAAAGAGCGTTGTGGCAGTATCGACCGACGCAGATAAGCTGAAAGAGTATAGGAAAGAGATGGCTAAGGCCAAGCAAATGATCTTGGATGGAGTCCGAGACCATATAGTTTCACATATATCATACAAAAACATTGTTAAGGAGATGTGGGATGCTCTCGCTCAACTATATTAGAATCCTTCTGAGCAGCGGAAGGTGTTCTTGAAAGAGAAGTTGAGAAACCTCAGGATGCATAATGGTGAAGGCATTGATCCATTTCTCACTAGAATTCAAGAAATTCAAGATCAGTTTGCTGTCGTGGGAGAGGCACCTCAAACTACAGAGCTTGTGTGTTTGGCCCTAAACAGTGTCTCCGAGGAATGGGAAATCTTCATCTAAGGCATTTTCGGACGAGATACATTAGCAAGGTGGGACCAGATGTGTTCAGACCTGTAGTAGGAGGAGATGAGGCAAACACTTGTGAAAGCCCGCATCATCAGAAGCAACAGTAAGGGTTTGAAAGTTGAGGAGGAAGATAATGTGGCCCTTGCATCAAAGGGTCCCAGTTAGGGACAAGGGGAGAAGAAGAAAAAGGAGGACCTATCTAAGGTCAAGTGCTTCAAGTGTGGCGAGTTTGGCCACTACAGTACCAAGTGTCCTCAAAGGAAGAAGGACAAGTAGGACTAGACAACAACATCTGCAGAGATAGACAAGTTATCCTCCAAGTTGGAGGAAGACTTCGCCATGTTCGCAACTATACCTCCAGGAGTGAGGTGGGGCGATATTGAGCTATAGTCCCAGAGTTGCGCAAAAGTTTGGGTAGGGTCCATTGATGTGTCTTCCTCATGGATCATTACCTTGCTACGAGGGCCCACTGTATTTAGTAGCAGGATGGATCAATGTCAATTGATGTAATCAGATTCTGAAGTGACAATTGGAAAGTAGTTGTAGTCATGTGTTGAGGAGCGCAGAGCAGTGTTGACAATAGAGCAGGAGGCTCAGTAGCAGAGTCAACAATAATGCAAATTCTTTAGTGGACAGTGTAGAGGCTAGTAGCAGTCAGATGCTCAGGAGACAGATGCAACACAAAGACACAATTGATTCAACATTTCATATGCTTCTTAATTGTAGTGGCAACAACAACAATTACGAGGGAGTTGCAGTGTAGATGCAAAGTTGACAACAGTACAGTAGTGTCAGCAACAACACAGATGCAACATCAAAGTTGCGCAGTGGCAGACAGTCACATTGGCCAGACATCAACAACGTATCGAGGATGATGCAGAGATAGGGTGTCGTAGCAGTATGACACTAGAACACCTTCCTTGCTAAGAGGGAGTGTTATTTTTTGTAGCATCGAATGGTGTTCTAGTCTCGATAGTTGTCAAAGAGGATAAGAAACACTAGGACAACATAACCTAGAAAATGGTTAAGAAAAATCCACCTAGAAATGCCCTAATTAAGTTAATTAATCAATAATTAAATTTTTCGTAAGTCTAACTTAGGGAAAATGATTAATTAACAGTAATTGATTGAGGAAGGTGATATTTCGCTAGAAACTCACACAGATCAGCAAGGAGATAATCTTAGCCATTGATTAAGTTTTAACCTTGCCCATTGGAGTCCCACAGTGAGATTATAAGAAGTCGATAGGTATATGGAGGAATACACTTGAGATCGATTTCCTTGGGCAGTTCGATTTTTCCAGAGAGCAGCAACATTCTACCAAAAGAGGTCGAGCGAGAGAGACGATCTAGAGACAGAGGGGCAGGGACAATGAGTCTAGACGAAGTCTTAGAGTTCCGGAGAGCCAGAAAGAGGAGGTCGAGATTTTCTCCAGGAAGTAGCGCATGGCCTGCGCAGTTGCTTCAAACGAGCAGTTCAATTTGGATGAAGAGGTAGACGTTTTTAGTTCTAGAGGGCAAGAAGTTTTTCCAAGGGGGCCACGGAAGCATTTTTCCCACTCAATAGCGGGCAAGACGACCAGATTGGCAGTTGTTTCAGGCAGTGCGTGTGGTAGGCAAGACGACTAGATTGGCAGTTGTTTCAGGCACTGCGTGTGGCAAGCAGCGGTAGGGTGACACAGAGCCTGTGCAGACCACTTGGACCACTAGCTTTTCAGAGGCCAAACAATGCTGGGATTGCTCAGAGTGAGGGTAAAGTCCTTGTATTAATTTTTTCTAGTATTTCTCTTGGATAGATTCGCTAGTTTAACGATATTTATTGTACTCAAAATTTTCGTACTTCTGCTTAATAATAAAAACCCCCAGTTGTTGCACCGGTTTTCCCACATTGGGTTTTTCCCGGGACTTTTGTCCAAAAATAATGGTGTTATATTTTTGTGTGTGTGCTGTTGGAAATACTGAGAGGGGGGGTAAATTAGTATTTCTTTTTTCAACTATTGTTTTACCGGTTAAACAATTTATATTCAGAACACAAGATGAACAACAATAATAAATGCTTTTATTAATATAATCTTTGTAGTAAAATAGATACAATATATAAGTGGTTGCAATCAGTTGCCAACCTCCAATCAGAATTTGGTGAGGCTCCAACCTCCAGAGCACCAACTCTATTTCGCCAAGACACCAATCTTGGACTTAGAAGACCAACTCTATTTCACGAAGACACCAATCTTGGACTTAGGAGCACCAACTCCCAAGGACTTCAATCCTTCCATTTCCTGAGACACCAGTCCCAAAGACTCCTATCCTTCCTACTTTTGAGGCATCAACCCCAAGGACTCCAATCCTTCTCACTTCTGAGGCACCATCCCCAAGGACTCCTATCCTTCTTGCTTTTGAGGCACCAGCCCCAAGGACTCCAATCCTACTTACTTCTGAGGCACTAGCCTTAAGGGTTCTAACCCAATCTTGTCAAGGTTCATGTGATAGTAATGTTCTGCTCTCAGAACTCTTCTCTACTAAGTTCTGTTTGATCATAGCTTCACTGCAGTCTCCAAGCTACAACATCAATGACAACCAGTATTCTTATGAAGAAGTCTTTACAACGCACACTGCCCACACATTGTCTCCAATAGCCTTCATGCTCTCTGATAATGTCTTGACACAACTTTAGTCAGTCTACTGTTAGCTGCACTAAGCTCTGCATAAAGAACAACTTCTTGTTCGAGCTTATGTTCTTTGCTGGCTACTTCTCCCCTTCGACTGTTTGTTGTCCTGTTGGCCCTTCGCCCTCTTTTTGTTCTGCTGGATCCTCTCGCTGCCTCTGTCTCCTCCAGCTTATTTTCCACAACGTTCACTAGCCTTCAACAACACTAACTCGCTTGACTCATCACTGTTCTCTGCTTTTGCTGTCTTTTATTCATTCCTCATGCTTATGTCTGTCGGTTTCCTCTCTTCGTTGGCCCTTTGGCTTCCTCCTCGGTCTCTGTGGTTTCCTTTGTCTCTTCGTGCTCGCCAACACTCTTGAGACACGTTGATTCAACGGCGAGGACCGAATCATACGTAGAGAACACATATTCAAAAACTTGTAACAATGCTCTCCTTTTTTTAATGATGGCAGGCATACACAGAGTCGGCATAGTTTAACGAACAACCACATCCCAATTGCAATCGCAATCGGCTTGATTCAGCCTCTTGAACTATAGTTTAGGCCTCCTGAACTATCGGGAGCGTTATTGTATGCATTTCTGCCTCGAAAGCCCACGCACGACACATATACAATTACATAGGATTTATGAGTGAAACAGGTGAAACTTGTTAAAGAGGCGGACTTCAATTATATTTTACTTGTGTCTATTCCTGTATCGGGTCCGGTCTTTATCGCAATCGGGGCTCAAGACTTCCGGGGGTCCTTTATACATCGACCCCATGACATCGCTGATGGCTAACAGGCCGATCCTCTAGTGGATGCAATCTAGCATTAAGTTGTGTTACAGTCGGACCATCGGGTCTGTGTTATAGTCGCAATTGCAGGTTCGGGGGTGACCGCTCTTTATTCATTGCGATTACCGCAGATGCGGCATAACAATAGGGTGCGATATAATAAGACCATCGGGTCCACATACATCATCGCAATTAGAGGTTTCGGGGGTGACAGTTAATAGAACCCTCCGATATAATATACTGCTCCGCCTCCGGTAGTGTATTTGTAATATGTATGCTTTGGCCTTCGTTTGGGCTTCCGATAGTGTTAAGCGCATATATGTATGGTTTTTGCCTCCATATGTATGTTTATGCCGCAGATAGTGTTAAAGCATATATATATATATATATATGGGTTTTTGGCCTCCGTTTGCGTTAAATGCATATATATATATATATGGTTTTCTCCTCCGATAATGTATTCTGTTCATACATATATAAACTCTACCTTTTCCACTCTGATAGTGTATTTTCATATGTGTCTAAGTCTTCCGCCTCCGATAGTGCATTTGCTAGCATATAACTCTTTTGTGGCCTATACGGCTCCCAATGGTTCTCGATAGCTTTGTCTGCTTCCTTTGTGGCTCCGATAGCTCTGTTTGCTGCTGTACTTTGGCATATATGTATGGTATATGGCTCCTCCTGTTGGTTCTTCTTGGGCATGTATTACATGTAGCGCTCCTCCGATATGGCTCCTCTTGCTCTGGTATGCCTCCTTTCTCTGATATGCTTGTTTTGGAATATATATATATATATATATCTCCTCCTGTAGCACCTCTTGTTTGCTTTGTTTTTTTTGCTCCTGTAGCTTCTCTTGCTCCAATGTGGCTCCTTTGGCTTGGCAGTGTCTTTCAAAGACCTCCTTGCATATATGATTGCCTCTCTTGCTCTGATATCCTGTGATATGCTTTGATTTGCCTCCTTTGGTAACTCCTCTGTGCTTATGGCTTGGCTATCTTGATGGCCTTGCTCTTGTCTCTTCATGGATCTGTTCTGCTTCCCCTTGGCTTCATATCGTCATCTAGTATCTAGAATATTGCGATATTGACATCAATGACAACCTAGGTCAACATGTGCGCCAGTATTTTCTCAGTTTCCAGTGTATCTTTTGCAATATTGCAGTGTGATTAATTCCTTGTTGGGTAGCAATAAATTGCATAATTAATTTATGAGTAAGAAGAATTAATTCCAGTGGCTGCAATAGAATTTTAGTAGTGAATTTTTCGCAACAGAGGTACTACATGTGCCAAGATTGGGTATGAATCTGATTTCAATATCCCAGCTACAGGATACTGGATATGATGTCCACTTCGTAGGGAAGAAGGTGTTTGCCAAACATCCAAGCTGGAAGAGGGTGAGACAGATTGGAGTTTGAAGCACTAGGTTGTACAGGTTGCAACTCGATTCTCCAACGACACTAGTAGGCAGTGACAGTAGTAGTGGGAAGGAACTGAAGGAGTTATGGCATAAGAGAATGGGACACTTACACCATGGAACACTCAAAAATGCTCAAGGAGACAATAACATTTGGGGGCTACATGATGATTTGCAGAGAAATCTAGGGCCTAACCCCTAGACATTGATTTTAGGAACACTAGAGTCTTCACATGTCATGGCACCAAAGGAGCTCAACACAAGCCCTAGAAGGGCCTATGATGGCATGATGTCAACATTTCGACTCTCTTGTTGGATATTTTATTATGTTTCACATTAGCTACGTGGTCGACATGTGGCCTTGCTTGTATTTTTCCCATTATTTTATGATTTGAGGGGCTTGTAGGAAAAATAGGAGGTAGTAGCACATGTATATATTTGAGATCCTTCATTTCGGCCCTTTTGAGCAATTCACACTTTTCTCGTGGAGGATTTGGAGTAATCTTGATTCACTTCGACATTTGGATCTGACTTGTCTAACTCTGGAGCTATTCTTTGAATGAATGGAATGGATTCTTTGCATGTTATCTTGTAAGAGTATCTAGATGTTGAAAATTTATTACTTACATGTCTAATGTATGGAATTTTGTTGATTCTAGCGATTGCAATTGTGCCCTAATTTGTTGAATATCTATTGAATTCCAATATAGATGATTTATTGCATGCATTACTCACAAATAATGTGTGAATGAATGTCCTTAGTGGTGAACTTTTGGTAGCTCTTGCATGAAAATCCATCTTCCATTACATAGGTAACTGTTGGAATTTTGCTTGCTAGGGACTCCATACTCCCAAGGAATAAGGGATTAGTCCATTTGGTTGGTGACCACATCTTAATTTTATCCATCTTTTCTCCCTCTCAGTTCTGTCCTTTCAAGGTTTGGGTAGAGACCAAGGGTTTGCTGTGAGTTTTTAGGGAGAAAGGATTTTGGTGATTGGAGAGCCTAAACATTAAGAGGATAGGATTTGCCACAAAACCTATCAATTTGATGGGCATACACTGCAATTTCATCCATATATTTTCTTGCCCTAGGTGTTTGCCCAAAGAGGGAAACCCTAGTTTTTCTTCCCTTGACTTAAGGACTTTGTTGAAGGTTTCATGACCCTTGGCCTAACTAACATTCATTGTAAGAAAACTTTTCCCATTGCCTTGACCTTGAGTTACTCCAACACTCGTCAAATTTATCAAGCCTTAGGTCTTGTGCCCTTAATTCTAGGTCTATTCATAGAAAGCGAATTGCTTCCTTGTGAAGCATTCATGCTAAATTGTGCCTTTCTTCAAGACTTCCTAGTGAGATCATTTCATACATCAACCCTATAATACCTATTATAAGGGATCTATTTTCTACTGGGACTCCTCCCTTTGGTAAATGTTCTTAAAGTGTTAAAATTGGCAAATAGGGCTAAACTCCATGTGGGTCATCTTATTTATGGCAGCTGATACTTTTCTTGGATCCCTCTCATCGAGAGGTGTAGGATTGATCTAAAGATCATCCGATTCCGATAAGTAATCATGGAGTTATGAATTTATTTGTGTTATAAGACAATTCGTCAAGGTCGGCCAACAACTAAATAACAACCACATGTGCTCAACGTTTTAGTATAAAAGGAGATGACTTGATAGTCATTTTACACACACTTCACTCTTGATTTCTCTCCACTTGTTTTGGGTTTTAGTGGAAGAGAAATCTAGGAGGATGAAGTCCTAGTAGTAGTCAAAAGGAAAAGCCTCTATGCTGCCCTAAAGGAAGTCAAATCACAACTATGGTAGATACGCTAACCTAGAGGAGCCCTTACCTCTAATGCAGTCATTCTAATGTAGCTATGGAGGAAACCTCAACAAGACATATGCTGCCTTATACGCTGGGCTATGATACCCTAGACACAGCTTGCCAAGAATGCTGGTTGTTTGAGGGACCACAAGCCTAAACATGAGGGTTGTAAGTGGTGTAATGGATAGCGAGTAGGGAGGATTTTTTGGGAAGAAAACCCGCAGTCTTGGAAGCTTAGACAAGCAAGTTTTAGGGCTGTAATAGTGGTTACAGTTAGCCCTAACCAGAGGGTTGAGATTACAGAGAAAGGTACAAAATTCAAGGACAAGGAGGGCGTATTGATAAGCAAGGAGGGCGTATTGATAAACAAGATATGGAGTTATTGTTTTGATGCTTTTACTAGTGAATAGACAGTCCTAGTTTTAGGACAGATTTGAAGGACTTCTTGAAGGTCTGTTGGAGGGCAGCAATAAGGTGTCTTTGCATCCTTAGATCAGCTTGCCAAGAAGGACGTTGACAACTGAGTAAAGGGACCCTCTTGTTGTGACTAGGCCACAGCTAAGGCATCATTTGAAGGGTTGTCTTAAGGTCATTTTAGGTGACCGAATTATTGGAAGGAGGGTCGTGAAGCTTTGCTAGAGAGTCGAGGCAAGGTAAGTATGTTGGGTTGTTGTAGGGACAACAACAATGTTGGGTTGTTGTAGGTTACAATGGGTCAACAACAAGCACAGTGTTGCCAACAATCATAGGAGCAACAATTACTAAGAGTGGGGCAATTGTACTAGGAATGTGACAGCAAGGTGACCCATGAAGTTTGAATGCATGATAGTGCAACAAGATGCATGGGTAGCATGATAGCAATGATGCCATGCTACATCAATACAATTGGGACAACAACAATACAACTGGAACAAAAACAATACAATTGGGATAGTAGTATGGCAAACATGGAATGGCAATGTCACTAACAGTGGTACAACAATGCTAGTAGTGTGACAACATGGTGCAACAATGGCACATGGGACAACAAGTACATGGTGTAGCAAGGTGCAACAATAGTACTTGGGACCGCAATGATACTTGGTGTAGCAAGTACATGGTACAATCATGATTGGTGAAGCATGATGAGATACAACATAGTGATGATGGGTGTAGCAAGGAGCAACACGGTGAGGTGCAGCATGATGATGAGGAGCAACACAACGATAGGTGCAACAAGGCGATGAAGTCACCTTGGAGAATCAGTTGAAGCAGAATGTCTTCAACTGAGTTCAACTACCTCATGTATCATCTTCTTAGAGATGATATATGCTCTTATTTAGATAAGTCAAAGTGTTGACTTCTATTGTAAATGTACTATCTCTCTCACTCTTTCTCTGCTAAACTATTGAAGAACATATGAGAAGAATTGATCAAGGGTTTCTCGACATTGGGGTTTGTCCCTGGCTAGCGCCACATCTTGTGTCCTCTTGTCTTGGCTTGTCTTCTGTGATCTATGTTTATGTTCTATCTGCAATTTACTTTAATGCTGATGTGATTGCTAATTTGGAAAAGATATCGAGCTAAATATGAAAATTGAAATAAATTTCTCTAAGCATAGAACATACCTAAAATTAACATGGTATTAGAGCTAAGGTGAAGACAAAGCCCAAGCAAGAGTGAAAGAGCAATCACTGAAGACAGTTGGGAAAGGACAATAGGATCAATGGATTCCTCATCCTTCTTCAAATTCACCAAGGGTGAAATCGAAGCAGAGAATATTATTAGAATGGCGCAGTGGAAGCTTTTGATGACCTACCTAAAGATCACTTCAATGGGATGTTCAGATCTATGAGTGGAAGGAAAAGCAAAAGCCTTGTTTGTAATAAGTTCAACCATTATGCGAAGGAGTGTCTGAATAGTAGGGACACATCACTTGATGATGATAACAATCATTCCACGGACACCTCCAATGATCAGAGGAATGATAGGTAATGCAGGGCATCAAGGAAACGACCGACTCTTCAATAAAGCAAGGAACTCCAGGTATGAAGAATCAAATATTGTTTTTGATAAGACAAAGAACCGTTATCTTGTATTGGCTCTCTCATTCAGACTCTTTGGGAATATGGCTTATTGATTGTAGTGCTTCAAGGCACTTCATCGGATACAAGGGTGCTCTCTCTAATTTGGTAGAGATGGAAACAATCGTGGGGTTATACTTAGAGTCGATGCCACCTATCCCGGAAAGGGTGTAGGGAATGTTACCCCTCAATTGGATGAGGGTAACTCGATTCATTTACAAGAATCTCTTTTATGTACTTGATCGCAAGAATAACCTGGTGTCCATTTTGGCAATGGAAGTCAAAGGTTTCAGGGTGGCATTCATCAATGGAAAGGTACGCGTTTGAAAATAGAATTTTCAAAGATGCTTTTACTCATGAGTTTAGGGTTGGCAATTTGTATCAAGTTGCTGGAAGTCCATTGGGGACCATGTTAGTTGACACATCTGATCTATAGTACCGGAGGTCTACTTATTATAGGGCCCTACCCGATGTGAGTTAGATGGTGATAGGGATGCCTGAATTCAAAAAGAGCATGAAGGTACATGTCTGAGATGTATCGAAGGAAAATCTTACAAGGGGACCTTTCCCCTCATGTAGCAGGTCCACAGGTTTGGAACAACCGAGGGGTTTGAGATGCATGATCAGGAGTCTCATGTATGTAGGTGGAAGAAAGCCCTCTATGGCTTGAAGCAAAACACTTCGGGTGTAGTATGATAGGATTGATAGCTGTCTGATGAAGTTGAGATTCACTAAGAGTGAAGGTGATCCAAACCATTGCTTGAAGGTTGTGGATGATAGAGCTCTCATACTGGCACCTTATGAGGATGACCTCTCTCTGACAGGTGCAGACCCTCTCACTTGCATAAGTAAGAGGGAGTTGGATTCTAGATTTGGAATGGTAAACTGCAAGCTCGTGACTACCTCGATGGAGCTTAACTTTCTAAAGTTATATGGTAGTGATGCGAAACCAGATTTGGGAAATGCTTCTGAGTTTCATAAACTCATTCGCATTGATGTTCTTGGTGAACTTTCGTTTGGATATATGTTTTGCAATTAGCATGTTGGGCTCATATTTGGTTGAGCCTCACTGGATTGGTGCCAAGAATCTTCTGAGATATCTTCGGGGCACAATCTCTCATGGATTGAGATACACTGCCGGAAATGTGAAGTTGCATGATTATTCGAATGCTGAATAGGCAGGCATTGTGGAGGATCACAAGAGCACTTTCGAGTATTGGTTCTCTTTTGGTTATGCTCGATATCTTGAATGAGTAGGAAGCAAAAGACGGTTGTTTTGAGCACCATTGAGACCGAATACATAGCTATGAGTATGACCTCGTGTGAAGGTGCTTGGTTGCGGAAGCTCTTCAGTGAGCTGTTTGACACATGATGGATACCACCGTGATCTTCTGTGTCAACCAGAGGGGGATTCGATTATTGAGGAATCCTGTATTCCATGATTGCTCCAACATATAGACATCAGATACTACCTTATCTAGGATATGGTACGTCGATGAGCGAGAAGGCTCCATCGCATTGGGACTGATGTGCAAGTCGCAGACATTCTGTCGAAGCCCCGAGGAAAGCTCAAATTTGTGACTTTCCAGAATGACTTTGGAGTCGTTGAGAGACCCTCTTATGAGAGTCTTGCATGATGCATGCATTGAGCTTTGGGAGCTCTGGGAGGCCTTGGGTACTTCTTGGAGCAACAAGCGACCATAGGGCGACTCACCCTGCCCTAATGGTGCGCTGTGTACAGGGTGAATGGTTTAGCCTTCCCCTGTGATACCCTGTGGTGACTTATGGACATGATGAGTGGTTCTCCTGTCAAAGCATCCTACCCATGCAGTCTGGGACTCATGGGAAGTACCTCCCATCTGGCCAATGAGTAGGGAAATGGGGTTAGGGACCATAATAGTACTATCGATGGAGGCATCGTTCTATCTACCATACTCCCTATGCTAGGATAATCTCCATTGATTTGGGATCAATATGAGTGGTTTGAGACACTCTCTTGTGATATTGATTTGGGATCAATAAAACTGAATTCAGGTCAGTAAGAGTGATATGACTCTCTCTTTTGGCACTGATCTGGGATCAGTAAGAGTGGTATGACACACTCTCTTCATATGGAATTGACTTCGGGTTAGTAGAGAATGGTATGAGACATTCTCGATCAATTCTTCTTCTTCATGGTTCAGTAGAGCAGGGTAGAGCAAAGCAGAGCAATGTAGGGCACTGATGGCAAAGATAGCACTGTCTGGTAGATGGATCAGTAGATGGAGTTCTTCGTAGTTGAGAGGGAGTGTTATAATTGGCAACTAGGGCCAAACTCCATGTGGGTCATCTTATTTATGGCAACTGATATTTTTCTTGGATCCCTCTCATCGAGAGGTGTAGGATTGATCTAAAGATCCTCTGATTCCAATAAGTATTCATGGAGTTATAAATTTATTTGTGTTATAAGACAATTCGTCAAGGTTGGCCAACAACTAAATAACAACCACATGTGCTCAACGTTTTAGTATAAAAGGAGATGACTTGATAGTCATTTTACACACACTTCACTCTTGATTTCTCTCCACTTGTTTTGGGTTTTAGTGGAAGAGAAATCTAGGAGGATGAAGTCCTAGTCAATGTTACTTGGGAGCGGGGAGCGGGAGCGGGAGCGACCATTTTTAGAAGCTCCCGGTTTGGGAGCGAATCCGGGAGCGATTTTTTAAAAA
>APFE030936516.1:0-12857 GCA_000404065.3 Pinus taeda | reverse complement strand
ATATATATAGATAAATTGTAGGCCAATTCGTTTTATGAATCCCTACCATGTGTTGAAGCATTGTTTCCAAAACCTTATTAATGGCTTCTATTTGATTGTTGGCCTGTGGGTAGTAGGGAGTTGATCTATCATGTTGTAAGCCCAACTTGGCAGTCAGTTCAGACATCATGTAATTGTGAAAATGTTTACCATGGTCTTTGACTATAGCTTGTGGCACACAAAATCTGGCAATAATGTGATTAAAGAGGAACACTGCAACAATTTTGTCGTTATTGTCATGTGATGGCATCACTTCAGCCCATTTAGTAACTACAATGATTATATAAACATCCTTGGTCGAGCCAAGGTTACAGGTCGTGAAGTCAATGCCCCATTTGCGACAATTGGATGCAAAGGAGAAGGTGGATCACGGGATTTATGGTTATGAATTTGGCATGTGTGACACTTTTGGACCACTACAATACAATATCTAAACATAATCGACCAAAAGTAACTGACATGTAAGATTTTATGGGCAGTATCATATCCAGACATATTTTCATCGCATGCTCTAGCATGAGAATCATTCAAAGATTTCTCAGCCTCATGATGAGTGAGGCACATCGAAAGACCATGTAGATACCATGCCGATAAAGGGTGTGGCCAATTATGATATAATGGCGAGCCTGGTACCGAATACGATCTTGTTCAGAATGAGTGGTTTCAAGTCAGAAAGTTTAGGTTTGGAGATAAATTATGATATCTCAATACCAGGGATCAGAAGAGTTGATAAGAAATAATGCTTCATCGGGGATAAAATCATCAGTTCTTGATTATGATGTACAAGAGGGAAGGTCACAAATCAATTTGAAAAATACTAGAGATTTCTTAGACTTGGATTTGATGAACTCCAAATTAAACTCTTGGAGGATAACAATCCACTTCGAGTATTTTCCTCGTAATTGATGTGACAGGATATAGGTCATATGGTTGCAATCAGAAACCATAAGAATCTTGCGAAGCAAAATATAGTGGAAAAATATATGAAAAACTTGGACAACTTCCAAAGCTAAATTTTCAACATGGGAGTACTTGGCTTCAATATTGGTCAAATTACAGCTCAAGTAATAAATAAGGTGTTCGTCACCTAAGTCATCCTCTTGTACCAATACCATAGTGATAGTGGTAACAATCAGAACAAGATATAAGGAATAGTCTCGATGATAATTAAGGGATATAGTAATGATGTTTTGGGCTAATACACTCCTTAAGGCATCAAAATCATTTTGAGTGGTATCATCCCAATGAAAAGGAATCCCGTTTTTTAGTAAATGAGTAAATCCTTTGGTAAGTTTTGAATAATTAGGAACAGAACGTTGTATAAAGTTAGCCTTCCATTGTAGGCATTGTAACTAAATGAAAGAAGAAGGAGTTGGCAAATCGAGGATTACCTAGACTTTTAGGGGATCAATGTAGATTCCTTGTTTACACAACGAATCCTAGAAGTCAACCAAATTGAACACATAATACACATATATGTGGGTTTAGTCGGACATTATAGTGTCAACATCGTAAAAAGATTGCTCTGGTATGCATGGGATGGTCCTAATGACTCTTAGAGTCAGCAAGAAAATCATCAAGGTATGGTTGCACAATATGCTTAATATCATGAAAAGCATAATTCATTACCCGTTGTAAAGTTGCTCTTTCATTCTTCAGACTAAAAGGAACATTGCGATAAGAAAATGTACCCCATGGAAAAATGAGCGCAATCTTATGTTGGTCAAATGGGATTATGTTGATTTGATTGTAGCTAGAGAAGCCATCCATAAACGAGAAAATTTCACTCCCGGGCAATCATCAACAATTTGTTCGATAAAAGGGGTTGGTAGTTTTCCCTGGGACAACATTTATTAACATCCCAATAATCAACACATACTTGGATCATACCTTGTTTCTTCATCACGGGAGCAATGTTTGAGATCCAATTGGTTAAAGGTACAGGATAAATAAAAACAACACACAAATTTTTTTCAACTTCAACCTTAATCGAAAAATATTTCTTAGGGTGAATCAGACTAAAACGTTGTCTAATTGGCTTGGCATTCAGATATGTTTTAATTTCGTGCACCACAATATTGGGATCAATGTCTGGTATCTCTTCGTATGTCTAAGCAAACACGTCACAAAATTCCTAAAAAATGTCCTTGTAAATATTAATCTCGTTTAGAGAGAAAGAAGCAACTATATGGACATTTTCAGTAATCCCAAGCTTAACTAAAATGTCGAAGGGAATAATGTCCTCAATATTTTCTAGGTTTTTCTCATAATTCACCTCATAAATGGAGATGGGATTATGAGGTTCCTCGGTAGACTTTTGGTTGGGGGGGGGTGGTAATTCTTGAAAATTAAACTCAAGAGTGTCGAGTTAAGGCAACAAAGATGAACGATGATAAATATCATCCCAGGGTTTATCATCTGACATCATGAACTCCATTATGCTTTCGTCGGTGGAAAAGGTGACGTCAAAAGGATCATCATGTGAAACTAAACCTGGATCTTGAGAGGAATAATCAACCATGTTTACTAAGTTATTGTTTTCAGAAATTGCTAAAAAGGCCAGGTGAATAGCCTCATAAGATAACTCAACAAGGCTAAGAAACATAAGTTCACCAAAAGATTCAATGTTGGAACTGCCAAGCACTATCTAGGGATCATATGCAATAGTAGTTGATGAAATCATGTTGATAAGAGACACCATAGAGGGAATGTCAGAAGGAGGAAACATGGAATTTCCCATTAAGGATGACTCTTTTAATAATCCTACTCCAACATTTTCAAAATGTAGTGGGGTCTTTCCCAAAATATGGATGTTTCCAGTAGTCTGGGAATCCACGGCCAAAAAGGCAAGTTAATCAATGGCCACAATGCCCCCCCTCGTGGGGGAAGGAAACCACCCAAAAATAGGATGAGACTAAAACTTCCATAGCATAAATCCAAGTACGTCCCAGTAAGTGGTTGTAATCTAACTATCCATCGATAGCATTGACTTCTACCGAGACTGTTTTACTAGCTAATTCTACTAGAAAGGAATTGATATTTTCGTAAGGTTTAAATCCTCTCCCGTCAAAATTTTTGAGTGTTGTCAGTGACTAAGTAAGGGAAGGAGAACCTAAATCTTTCCAAAATGACATCAACATGATGCAAGTAGAGGCACCTTCGTCCACAATGGTGTGGAAGGCATTTTTTCCTCTAAATACAAATTGAATCATAAATGTAAGTTGGGGTGGAAGTTTAGGTGTATAATTCTTGTGATTGAACAAAACGAGGCTTGAATATGAAGGATCTACTCCTCCAATGGCTACTAATACTAATTTCCTCTAAGCAGGACAGTTCTGCAAAACCTTGACAATAGACATAACTAAAGGATATTGGGTTAAATCTTCAGTTATATTATAGTTTTGTTTAGCTCTCACATGGGGGTTAAATGTTAATTTACGAATCATCCCTTTGGGAGGTTTAGTCTTTAGCTCAAGAGCAGTTTTCTCGATTTCGAGAGGACCATATGTGGGTGGAGTAGAACTAGAAGGTTGATCAGTAGCCTTTCTAGTTGAAGGATTCCGATTACCACAAACTTTGTTTCTAGTGACCACAGGACATATTTTTGAAACATGAATACGGTGGAAGTCTTTTGGGAATAATAGGATGCATCTTGGGAAACCATTTTCATCTCCTAGTTTGGGAAAGGATTTATCAACGTGGGATGTGCGGTGGATGGAGCTTTAAAAAATCAATTGGTTTTCGCTTGACATGGACAATCCTTGGTGAAATTCTCGCCATTACAGATAAGACAAGGGTAATGAGGCTTATGCTTCTCATCAGGAGACTGGTTCTTCTGCTTATCTTGTGGAGGGTTTTCGTGTTTGTTCTTACCTTTACCCTTTTTCTTACTTCTAGGTTGCTGATATTTTCCTTTGGTTGCTTGAACAAGATTTATCTCGGAAGTAATCATAGGAGCAAGATTAGAGAGGATTTGATTGGTCACAGTTGGAGCATATTTCAATTTAGTTTGATTATAACATTTCCTCACTAACTATTGACTGATGGAACCAATCACGCCATCAACACCATGTGATTCCTTTGAAGGAGTAGGTGGAACAATATCTGAAGGTCGTGGAGCATTTGGTATCTTGTCATAGAGTGTGTCAGGATGAGTGTAAATTAAATCCAAATATTGAGCACGAGCAATGACTTTCTCTTCAGTAACAACTTCGTCATTACCAATGTATTCAATTATAGAAGGAAACAAGGATTTAATGAACCATTATTCCAGCAACTGATCAAAAATATAAGTTTTGACCAGATGACAAAAACGCATCCACTCATGTTTATGATTAAATATATGAGTAGAGTTATATTGCTTTAAGGAGGTGAAAAGCTCAGTACCAGTTTCGTAATAGATGGGTAGTTGTAAATGGGTTAGAATGTGGTTTCCAATGCATTAAAGTTTTTAAATGAATCTCTACACAATTCAACATACAACTTTGTTGCCAAACCAGTAAGAGTTCACTAGAAAAGTCATAAACGAATGGAGTCATCATTTAATGAGTTCGATGAACACCATAAATGATAAGTCACAATGTGATTTAACAGACCTTCTCGAAGGTTTCTGTTAAACTTTGGAATGTTGCTTGACAATTTGGTTGGAATAGACGACCACCAAGGATAATGTCAAATCAGACCATTTGTTAGCCAAGAGAGATCTTGTAACTCTAGCATTGCAATGAACAATAATTTCTTATAAAAGTTTGTTTAAGGAGGTTGACCTTGTGGGTAAAGGTTAACTGGTGGTGGAGGGTATCTTGGATATGATGGAATTGGTTGAGCTATGGGCACTTGCATTCCATCGAGATAAGGAGGAGTTTGATAAATAGGATAACCAATACCAAGTTACCTAGTTCCATGAAAACCTTGGTAAGATTGGAAAATCTAACTTTGGATATGTTGGCTTTGATAAGGTATTTGTGGTATAGTTTTTTGGCCAACATGAATTTGGGGGATGCCTTGGAATGATTGCCCGGATGGAATTTGCATCATTCCAATACTAGGCTAACTAGTTGACACTTGTGGCATGCTTTGAACAGGTTGGTTAACTCGCATCTATGGAATAGTCTAACCAAGTGGGTTAAGTCGAGTTTGTAATACACCTTGAATAGGATGGATAGAGGGAATTTGAGAAATCCCCGGTATCATTTGACTAGTTTCTATTTGGGATACAACTTGATCAGGTTGACCCATTTGAAGCATAACTTGGGCGGGTTGAGGTATGGATAGAACAGATTGACAAGTAGGAACCTGAGGCATAACTAGAGTAGGTTGAGAGGTCGTGATTTGAGTTAAGACCAAACCAAGTTGAATAGACAAGGTAGGATTCCAAGGAGGAGAAACCATTACTGGAAATGGGGAACCCATAGGAAGAGGACTCGAATAAGGCAGGGCACCAACATGCAACATTTGATCAGCAGATGAGAAAATTCTAGCAAAAGATTGACCCCTAGTTGAAGGATAAGGAGTGAATAGAGGCAACTACACCCTAGGGGGAGGGTTTCCAGTATAGGATGGAGTAGGTTGTTGTAGGTGTCCTAATCCACTAAGAAACACACCATATTTCTACTCTAAATGAGGTTGGGGCGTACTAGGTTGAATAGGTTGTGAGGTACTCATTAAGGACAGACAAATGATATTCCAGATGAAGATGGTAAATGAGAAGTCCAAGGACTAGTCGACGCACCAGAAAAGGTTTCAGACAACAACTGGTAGCTAAGTGGCACTGACAAACCACCAAACAAGTGATTTTCTAGTGAAGTGGAAAACATAAAAGTTGTTACAACTTCGATCAATTCACTCATGATAGCAAATATAGGTCGAGAAATCGTCGCTGACTTAGACACGGTTACACTTCTCAAAGGAATTTTCCAAGGAAAGTTCAAAGGTGAATTAAAACAAGGAGTTTCATGTAAAGGAGCTTCTAAATGAGTATCAAGGGAACCAAAAGGAAAGCCTTGATAAAGAGGAGTATATGTAAATCATACAAGAGATCAAGGTCAATAATACTCTTCCTAAGGAATTTCCTCAATACTCAAAAGACGAGGTGGAAGTGGTTCTCCGTGACGACCAAAAAACACAAGTTGTGGTTGAGATAAAGGCAGAAAAAAAGAAGAATAAGTTCCTGAAGTAGTTTGTTTAGTTATTTGTGGTTCCTTAGGTTGTATAACCTCAGGTTGTAAAGTGTCTGAATTTACAAATTTACATTCAATGATTTCAGGTTATAATGACTTAAGAGTTTCAGTTTCCACTGCTTCAAACTCACTAATTTGTAAAGATGTAATTTTAGATTCGATAGGAAGTGATGTTTTTGGTTGATTAATCTCAGATGTGGTTTCAGAAGGGGTAGCTTCCAATGTACCAGGTTCAATAGTTTGTATTTTCTTATTCTTACGATAACTAGGTGTTGCCCATGGAGGTAGAGGAGGAAATATTTGCATTCTACGTGAGCAACGGGGGTGTTCAGGGTGTTCTTCCACAGTGGATTAATTAATTTTAGAAAAATAAAGACATAAATAAAAATAAAAATGGGTAACTAGGCAAAAGGGTTTTCTAAGTCATTATGAATTGCTACCTACCGTTTTCGGTACATGCAGGCAATCTCCTTGAATGCTTTGTTCTACGTATCACAGTTAACAAGGCGTCTGACTTCGTTACCTATGGCAGGATTACAACCTAGTGTAACCTTCCAAAATATACCTGGATGTATGTGGAAGCACAGTCCGTAGTAGTGTTGTCTAATGTGTAACCGTACGATGTGGGCATTTAGATATACTGAGATGTATGTGGAGCGTTTTCATATATACTCAAAAGTATGTAGAAGAACATTCTGATTTACTACGGGTAAGTTGAAAACCAACCATCATCGGATGTAATGCTGGCAAGTAACAACAACACCTACGTTTAACGACACCGGAACACGTTTTCTAGCTTAGACCACTATGTGTGTCACTAATATTCCAAGTGCTCCTTAGGTTAATTGAATAAATTTCAAAGTTTATCTTGATTAAAGTTTCAGTTTCAAGGCTCAGGAAATGAATTCACCTGGACTTCCTATAATGCAACTAGAATGATTAAAATAACTCTTTTTCATTCAATCAAGATCTATCTAAGGGAACGAATATTTTTCAAACAATGATGCAACAAACAAGAAATTCCTAATTAAGATCTTCAAATGTACTATTCCAATTCAATTCAAAGCCCCAATGCATGAAGAAAATGATTTTTTAAATTTTATTTTCCTTTTCAATTTTCAAATGCAATGAAAAATGAAATGAGACTAGATTATTGAATTAAAAGAATTCACACAAAATGAAACTGTAATATCAAAATATTTTATCAAATCAACAATCAAGCAAAGAAAAAACCCTAATTGACTAGAAGAAACAAAAACAATCAAACTCTCATCAAAAGGCAATCAAACTCAAATTTAAACGGACTACTAGCATTGCTTAGACATTGACCAGTTGAGAGACTCACGAAAAATCACTAGAATAAAAAAAGAACGAAGGCATAAAAATGAAAATCTTTTCATCCTACAGGATCATCGCAGTCTATATATAACAACCAATGTGAGTCATCACGCTTACAAAGAGAGAGAAGTGGGTTGGGTCGCTCTGCCTCAAAACAAAATGTGCGTTGGGGCTAATTTTACTCAAAAGGAAAAAGACAAACACTACCAAGCTCAAAATTATAGTTTTCTAGGACTTATAGCTGTCTAAACAAGTCAAAATGAGTCATTGTCAAAGGTCCTAAAATACTAGGCAAAGGAAACAACTAAAGGAGCATCTCATTCCCTAGTATGGTTGCCAAGTTGTTTGATGAATAATTTCCTTCTGTGGACAAAAGAAAACTCCCTAGATCTAGTGGTTTGATCTAGAAACAACATAGAAAAAGGGCTTATGTTTTCCTTAGAAATTTTAGAATATGGAAGAAAGAATTACTTGAAATCCAATGCAATATCTCCTCTTGTCCTTTCTTGTAAGCTCTAGCTCCAACTTCAAATGCTAAAAGTGGAACCTACAAAACAAATAAAAAAAGCACGAGAACCAAAATATAGAAATAACATATACTAACATCTCTAAACAATGATCCAAGAAGGAATTGATCTACATATGCATAAATGAGACATATATATATGAAAACAAAACACTTTTTATATTAATGAATGTAGGAGAAAATGCAACCCTTTCGGATCTTGACCTTGTAGATGTCTCCCAACTATCTTGTCCTTCGTTCTCCACAAAGAAAGCCTTCAATAACAACTCAAGTGCATGGATGAATAATCGATCCTTAGGCACAAAGCAACAACATGACGACATAAATAAGAGCCTCCAAAATCCAACCCATACTCTATGGGAGGCAGTGAATTTATAGGGTAAAAGAGGCGGTTTGGGGTTTACCATTCTAGGACTTAGATCCTCATTAGAGGGAGGATAATTTCTAGGGATAAGAGATAAGACCTCAAGAGTAGGAGTTCAATATGTATTCAAAAGTAAATAGTTAAAACCACTCGGGAAGCTTCTAGAAAGAGAAGAATCAAATTTTATTTTTTTTTTTACTGAATTCCATGGGCCATCAAACTTACAGTGAAAGCAACATGTGTTGGTCAGTGTTGTTTCTCTATGTACAACTTGCAACAGTGCAGTTTGCATGAAGGCTAAGTGTGATGGGTCAAAAAATTAGGGGTTTATTTGTTTTACCCATAATTCTTAGAAATTTTAGTGAGAGGATGCTCTTGGCTTTGCAGGGGATGAATGAAAAGTGTTAATGGATGTTGATTGATCCAGTTTCAAGGCCATTTTATTGGATGTCACAAAATGATCTGTAACAGGGAGGCTGTTAAAACTACAAATGTAGATGACTTCAAATTGTTTGATACTGAAATATATGAGCTTTTGATTGAAGAAAGTGATTGATTCTTTGAAATTTCCTCTACCACTTCCAATTGGTCCTCATGGGCTTCGATTCTAGTGGGTTCCTCTTGATTTAGTGGATCAATTTGATTTATTTCCACCATTTCATTTTCCTCATCTTATTGCTCAAGTACACCAAATATGTTGTTGGTTGGGAGGTATTTTTGCACATAAATATCCCTTGGGCTATCACTTTTTATACATTCTAGATACTTGTTTATTTGATTCATGTTCTTTGTTTAAGGGAACAAAGCCCTACTTCAAATGATGTATTCTTCCTTGGATTTTTTAACAAACTTTTACAAAGTGACCATAATCATGACAAGAATTACACCTAAAGAGAATTTATTCATCATCAAGGGTCTATGCATAGCTCCAACCGTTTGTTGGCATTATGATGTATGTGTTGTACTTGATGGCAGCCCACTTGTAGCAGAAAAAATCTATAGAAGAGATATCAGATGTGAAAGAATGCATGACAACGGTGTTCACAGATGTGATGAAATGCAGGGCAGCTTCAAGGAATCAGTTCAGAAAGTATACCAGGCAAACAAAAAATAATTGCAGACCAATCTTCATAGAATGAAGAAAAGATAGGTATACGCAGGTTCACCATTGACCAAGTTGCGTATACACGCAGATTCACTATATACAAGTCGCATATACGTACACACACACTTTCATGGAAGGAAAAGGGCGTATACCTTGGAAAACTAAATTTTTGGTCCAAAATATTTGGTCCATGGTATTGGTCCAAGGTATCTGGTCCGAGGTATTGATCCCAGGTATTGGGTCCAAGGTATTGGTCTTAGATGTTTTTGGTCCATGGTATTAAGAAAGGCCTAAAACTATAAAAGGAGGAGAAAAGCATTAGGCCAAGGTGTGCAAGTATCAAATATCTGATGAAGTATGAGATCTAATATGCAGGTTATTGGCTTATGGTGTTGTGCTTGATCTGAACCAAGGATGAGCCTTAGCGTTTTATGAAAGATAAGAACTAATGATGTATCAAGATCTTAAGGCTTGAAGTGAATTATATTTATGTGGTTTGATCATATATCTAACTAACTGGCGCATGTTGTAGTCTGTAAATATGATGATCTGGGTATGGCCGAAGTCTGGAATAGTCGTAATGTTTAAATCATAATTTATAGATCTATACATAGGTTCACTTTAGAAAAGAAGCGTATACACGTTGGTTCTGCATATCAAAGTAGCGTATACATCATAAATTTGATTTGAAGATCTGTACGTTGGTTCGCTTTGAGGAAGGTGTGTATGCACACAGGTTCAACACATGGAAGTAGCGTATACCTTTTAAAATATGTTTTCGTTTCTTCTGTTTGTTGTTGCAGTGTTCTGGGTTTTGGCTTGGGTACTGGTTACTGTATTCTAGTGACATCATTTTGAATGATTAGATTGATGGGTTGTCAAAGTGAGTGATTGATTCGGTTGTAAAGGAGATTGGTTGATGCAGATATATTTGATGATTGAATGAAGTTGTTTATGGATCTAGTCTGAAAATTGATGAAATGTGGTCCCTGGAAGAAAAGAGAAGGTTGTAGCCTTCTGTAGGCCGGCACCTACGTACTAGTAAACATATCAGCTAGTACAAGATCTAGGGGGTTGTAGCTTCCTTCCAGTAGAAGCTCGAAAACGAGAGAAGGTTGTAGCCTTCTGTAGGTAGAAGCCTGCGTACTGGTATAAGACTGCACCAGTACAAAAATTGTAAACAAAATTTTCTTATTATTAAAAGAAGACAGAGACGACAGTAGTAGGTGGTTTTCACCCACATTGGGTTTCCACCTTATATCTTGGTGTTCATGTGTGATGCTTTATTCTGCTTTTACTGCACTGTCTAATGAATTCCTGATAAAGTTCAATACATGATAATTTGGGTAAATCAAAAGATCTTTGCATGTGCGTTGGTTTCATTAAGTATAGTTGTGTATACTCACTAGTTCACTGAGCTGAAGTAGTGTATACAAATCAGTTTTGAAAATTAAGTTATTGATCTGATAATACTGATTCACCCCCCCTCTCAGTATTATTTCCAACACCCTCCATATTGAATTGGATTGTCTTTGGCATACCCTTTTGTAGATCTATTTCTAACCAAATTCTAGCACAAGAGTAAATATTCCTTTTAAGATAACCCTGATTTATATAATGACCCAAATTGTTTCCATTGGATTTAAGAGAATCTTTGTCTTATGAAAGGATTGGGAGATGGGAAATGTCACTCACACTGGGATAGTTAATATTTCCACAAATGAACCAAAGTCCAAGGTCTAGTGGCTAAGGAATAATCCCTTGGAATTGATGAAGTAGGGACATGATTTGAATATTTTATGCTGTTCTTCCTTGTTGTCAAATAAAAACAAATAATAATCTTGGCCACAATAATAACCAAAGATTTGACATGGGACAATAACTTGGTGCTTTGAGATCCATACTTGGACTTCTCGAGGGTGCAGAAAATTCTTGTAAACTTTTCAATAAGATCTTCATTGTGCAACATTATGGATTTCCTCTTCAACTCTAGAGACATATCCAACTCGAGGATGGCTTCAACTATTTTCACAAACCTACTCTTCTTTAGGCATTTTCCACCAACAAAATATCTAAACATAGTAGAATAGGGTTCTTCCTTATGGTTATTGAAAAACTCCATGGTGATTATGGACCTTCAATGTAGGTTTGAGGAAGTGATTACAACCAAAGAGAACACTAATGAGAAAAAACCACAATCTAGTGCTAATGATGTCCCTTCTCTAGGAAGGGTACACAAGTCCTTCAACTGACATAAGGGGAGGAAGATATACTGCCATAAAGGGTTCTTCAAAAAGTTTCAAAGATTGTTGATGGATAAGGTTTTCCCTAGCCATTGAAAAAGTTACAATCAAGGAAATTCACTAGAAGGTGATAAAACTTATCATAAATATTATATATATTATATATTCATAGTAATATATTCCATAATTTTATATTAATATAGCTTTCAATTTTAAGTTTTCCAACTTTCTTTACATTATTTTTTACTATTTTTATATTATTTTTATGTAAGTGAATAATTATTTAATCTCCTTCTCCTTTTAATCCCATCCTACAAGGTAAGAAATAGAAACCTTAAATGTTACGACTATATTTATTGCAAAAAACGAAATAACCATATTAAAGAAGTAAATCAACCATTTTTTTTGTCAAGAAAAGAGAAGAGGAGGACTTATGTGGATACATGTGAGATTATGGCCTTTTATTTGCATAAATTCCCTTCTTTGGGAAAGTAAATAAGGTATGGCCATGTCCAAAAATATTTGAGTCATGGCTTCAAGCTCAATGGATTCCACTCACACAAGGAAAGGGAAGTCACTTGTACTATGGTAAATATTTTTATTTCTCATTTTTATTTGAAGTGAAATTAGACAAAGATAAAAATTTTAAGGAGGGTTTTTCTCCTCATAGATAATGGTTTTTACCAAAAATGTTAGTCAATGGATTTTGAGCTTGAAGAAGGAGTTCCAAATAATTCATCTCAAACTACCTTTCTTCCCTTACAACCATGGAATGAACAATCTTATCCCTAACAAAAAATATGTTTGGAAAATACATAAACATATCTGAAGCCATTATCGATATATGCATGCACTCAAATGTCTATTGAAGTATATTTATGAAAGTGGCTTATTCGTGATTAAAATTCAAATAAGATCTTAGATCCATGTCTAAAAACTTGATTATGAGCGAATATATTTTAAATGTGACTTTTGTTATGAGTACAAACATTTTCCAATGATTCTATATGGAGAACATGACAACCTAAACTAGGATCTAGTCTGAAAATTTATGAAACATGGT